>JBBPKK010000458.1:0-23738 GCA_038089215.1 Tylopilus vinaceipallidus
AGCCAGTGGTCGGTGTCACACTTGTCACAAATAGTCACGGAGTGTAACATATACCAAGTTGCATGAGCTACATAATGCATAGCGTTTTGGCCGCCCAACTCGTATGCATTATGAGCAAATCTACTGTATTGACTTTCACCACCTCCCTCGCAACCATGCACCTCCCACCGACGAGATCTCGCCAAACGAAACCTCGACTGGAAGGCCAATTTCCTGAAAAATATACTG
This sequence comes from Tylopilus vinaceipallidus, assembly GCA_038089215.1. Lineage (NCBI taxonomy): Eukaryota > Fungi > Basidiomycota > Agaricomycetes > Boletales > Boletaceae > Tylopilus > Tylopilus vinaceipallidus. Next base: position 229 of record JBBPKK010000458.1, read on the forward strand.
CCAGACAGGTTTTAGACTATGCCCAGGTTGATATCGCCCAATCCTACTAGATCTCAGGGAGACCCACCTTTACATTTGGCAACTCCTCTCTATCTTGAAGTCGGTAGGTTGGGATGCGTGTAGCGATCATGACACTGACGTTCGAACAAATTTTTTCTTTGCTTTTCCAGCACTCCTTTCTCTTAGTGGTGAATCCCGCCGTATTTCAAGTTAAAATTGATAAGGTCCCTACAGCTCCATCGGTGTACAACTTCTGTCTACATTGTCTACCGCGCTGTCTCCCGGCCGAAATCCTGATAGACATATTCCTCCATCCCGCTCGTGACTACCCAGTTGGACCAACGTGTCGTACGTTTGTCGCCACTGATGGAATGTCGCATTGGACTCGCCGACTCTCTGGATCCACCTCTTCGTGGTGTCACCCCGGTGGCCATCAGAGTCGCCAGCTAGATCGAAACAAGTACCCTTTCGCGCGGCACGCCCACCATGCGCTCGGCCATTTCTATCAAGCATGCCTGGTCGTGATCTCTGATTGCAAGTTTTGCTACCCCCTTTTAAATGGTACCGAGGAGCTCTTTTAGGACGACAACGGTGCGAGCGGCGAGGTCACATACAACCCTCAAAAATTGCGTCTGCGGCGTGTACCAGCGTTGAAGGACTTGCAGCTTGCTCTTCTGTCTCGTTTGTGTCACTCTCCGGAACGCGTTCAAGACTCGTAGCGAGCATGATGGCGCCCTCAAACGTCTCATCCTGTTCCACTGGATGGTAGACGTGTCTCACCTTGAAGAGAATACGTGTACCGTACGAGCCCCTTGAAATGATAAATGTCTCCGACTCATGCTTTATGAATCGTGCCCTAACAGTCCACGTACTCGAGGCGGGCCCGCGCATGCTCCATAACCGGCACCCAAAGGACCATGGGTTTGCAAGGGCGCAAGCGCAATCATGCGTGCAAGATGACAGGGTAGTGGGCACGCTTTCCAGTCAGGAACCGGGATCATCTAGCAAAGGTTTCGGCAAGGACAGCGACACAGCATGGCCCCATGGCTGGAGAGTCGCACATATCAATTGCTTCACGATTTCTCATTCATACACAGACCGAAAGAAGCTCAATGGCTACAATCACCTCTCAGCACCCCGTCTCCTTACGCGCACGACTCTGGTTTCGTTGGAAAATTGTGGTGACCGTTTCCTAATGTGCCTCCTGAGTTGTTGCGGCTGTGGCAGGAAGATCAATCCCACAAGCACACAAATATTCGAACTTCAGCCTGTCTCGTAAAGTACTCTGGCTCAGGGCCGTGGATCACCAGTTTCCACCTTTATGGTGACACCGGTGCAGCGTAGTCTCGTTATGTGCGGGCGAGACGATCCTGCTCGATATGCGTTTGTATCAGTTGCCGTAACCCAGTCCATAAACCTATATTCTGTGCCATTTTCTCGCCCCCGAGGCAGGGCAATCTGACGGAAGCGAAAATATCCCGATGAGCTACTCACTGGCCTGGCAGGACACTGCGCTGAACCCACGTGCCACCGAAGTGCTTGGGCCGAGGACAAGCGTCATGACACAGCGCGTCGCTGTTTGCATGCCGGGATCTATTATGTAATCAGTAACAGCTCGAGTTCACGTGATTTGCCTCTGGTACGTGGGGAGGATTATATTCTGTAGCCTAACCGCAGACCAGTATCTTCTCGATCTAAATTCATTCTCTCACTCCACTCCGTGCCCGTCCTTTTGATGAAGGTGCGGGGTCAAATGTCCCAGCGCATTGTACTGTTCCACATGATGGTCAATAACCAGGCGGACGAAACCGGTCCTGCAAACTTCGTCAGTCTCCTCCATCCATTCCCATCTCCGTGCTTTCCCCTGGTTGTCTCCTGGTTGGGACTGATACACGCGAGAGAGCAGGGTGGAAGTCAATTTGTAGCCATCGGGGTGGAGACGGAGAGACGAACAAACCCTCATTGTCATGACTCTTCCCACCTTTTTTCCCTGTGACCAGCAGTGGATGAAGGACACGGAAGCCGCAGGAGCTGTGAATGACAGACTTGGTATTTAGGGAAATTATTCGCCAAAGGCTAGCACTCGAGGTGCGCCGTGACGAATCCCCGATTTTACCCAGTAACTCTTAGCTCGACCATAGTGTTAAATGCCGTACGGCCAATGCCATCCCTCAGCCGCTTGGGTACGTGAGACACATGTCCATACATTCACAATGCTCTTACTCCTAGAGAAAACTCCTCGGCTACCTAATGGGAACGCTTGCATCGAATCATAGGTTTTCTGTACGGCGGGTCTATCTCAACACCTGACCCTCTGAACCGAATGCCATACATTGACGATGAGCTGCTGCGTAGGTTATGGAAGCGACGAAGAGCACTGCGAGTGGAGGTGCATGGCAATAGGGCTGAGTAAGTTGCGTTGATACAAGGCGCATTTACTACACTGTGTCTAGGCAAGACTTGTCGAGATGGGTTTGGTGGCTGGCAAAGTCTAGCATCCCTTCAAGTAACAAACAAGCCCATGGCGTGAGTGCGTCATTCAACTAGCGGCAGAATTCGGTGTAACCCGTTGTCTGTAAGTCTCTTAGACCGGTCGAATCACCACATCATGCTCATTTAAAAAAATTGAATTGATTAACGCACCAGTTCCGGATTTCTTTCGTCCAAAGTGTGCATGCGTCATCGACGTCTTGAATGACCGGTAAGCATACAGACTGTAGACGGGGAACTGCACACGTACATGACCATGTAGCTTTGATTCGGTGCCGCTATTCCTTTTGGACAGAATCAAAACATGATTGCACTCCAATACCCCCCGTGCAAGCGCTAGGTGGGCCATGTACCACTGCAAAAATACATAGACATACGCCTGTAGCTAGATCAGGTCAATGGTGCATGTTTTTTCCGCATTTAGCACCGGGGAACCTGCTTTTAGGCGATATTTCTTTTTCATTGCTTAGTCTCGTATGAACGTAGCGTGCATGAACGAGGATGATAGTATGGACCTGAGTGTTCCACGCCATGGGGAGATGCCCCCGAGAGTCGGCTCCCTCGCTTTCGCCGTACCGTGCACCCATTGCGAATGTGAACTTGGTCGGCTCGTTTCCATTCATCATCTCCATGGCCGTGATCGTGATGGTCTACCATCCGATGCCTGGGCACGGCCTGCATTAGGTGCCCGCAGACGCTCGGACATAACCCTCAGGGATTCCTTCGGCAACGGCCAATAATCGTGAGGCTATTGCGTCCTGACCCGCTCAATCAAAAGATGACGCGCTATGACAGGTGTGATGATGAACCCGCAGTCCCTGCACAGCACAGGAAATGGGGAGAAATGGTGGGAAAGGGGCCATGCTGTAGATCGAGTCATGGTATTGGTCAGCTGCAGGGCACCTTTCGCATGCATGCGACTAGAGAATACATTCACGGGACACCAAAGACGAAATGAAATATCAGTTGATCAACAGTGTCCGCGAAGACCCTAACAGGTTATTCACTGCGAAGCCAGAACACAGGGGGCTACGTGTGGTGGAGTAAGTGGCAGAATGCTTGCAGCGTGTGATTTCATCGGGCAATTTCTAGGGACGGACCAGCCAGGAAGTAAGGTGGGTGGTCGCGACGGATGCGCGCGTGGGACAGTGCTGCACCGGAATGCGGTGAGAGTGATAAGCGAGAGCCGGATGTGGCCAGCAAAACGGGCGGATCCACTCAAAGTATCACCTTGGTGCCGGTGGATCACTGAGTCGGATGATGGGAGAAGTGTATGTATATATCTGCGACGACCACACGAGATCGGTGGCACCGAATACAAGGGCGCGCGGGTCTAGACACTGTTAGGTCCGGGCAGGAAGGCAGGTCCCGAGGAGTTGGGATTACGTCACGTGACCATTACGGCGCCCGAGCGAGGGCGAGACCGACGTGGGACCGGAGACCACTCGGACCACGTAACGCTAGAATCGCAGCGCGGTTGGGAGCTAGGCAAGACTGGAAACAAGACGGGGATGAGCGAAGTGCGAGGGTGCGAGGAGACGGAGGGGGAAGAACAGTCCTCTCCCTCCTATAAACATCTGCTTCAATCCCGAGAGGACTTCTTGGGTGCAACATGGCGTGAAGAGCGGATCCTGTGATAGGTAGGTACGACCGCCTGTCACGGAGATTACTACTCAGGCCCGATAGGCACGAAGGCACAGGCTCGCAGGAGTTTCATGGGAAGTTTATTGGCCTCCCAACCACTTTCCAAGACCAAGACCCACCCACCATCGCCCTCTCCTACCACCTGTTCCAAGTGACCCACCCATTCAATACAGGATGAATCACGACTCGTATGTGTTCCACCATTACCCTGCGAATTTTTTCATTGAAGGCGGTTCCAGGACGAAGAGTATCACCATTAGCGGTGACATTGCATCCCCTGCGCTTGCAGAGTTCGGAAAACTTACTGCGTTTTAGATATCGAACTTCATACTCGCTCGACAAGCAAATTCTCCGTTCCGAAAGCATATCGGATCGATTTTTCTGTAGGCAATACCACGCGCTCGACGGAGGCAAAGGACAGAAAGGGTCACATTTCTTGGGATCATGTCTTCTATTTGTGAGTACACATACGTCGATCAATGCTGGTAAATTGAATGTTGTCAGCGACGAGGCCATTACCACTCGCCTCGTTGCGACAGTTTACGAGAAGAACCGCGTTACCCGCAAACTGGTCAGAGTTGGCGATACCACAGATACCATCGAGGTGTTATTAGAAAAATCGACAAATGATGGTGCGTATACATCTTGGACCATGAGAATATCGTTTTCTGATCGATCGCTCTGATAAAAGTGCTTGAATTGTCTCTTGGAAATGGTACCACTGATGGCCCGGCGCATTCGGAAATCACGATCAAATTCAAGCTGACCGTCAAGCAAGGCGGGGGCGCGGATGCGAATGAACGCCAAGCAATCGACGCTGTGAGCACGATGGACAAGACTACAGTGCTCGACCATGCGCCTCGGAGTGTCGGTGCCGTGGATACGTTAACTAAGATCGGCCCAAACGCCGTGGTCGTAGTTCAGACATTCGACAATACATGGGGCACTCTGTTGAAGAGGATGAAGGCGTTCAACGACATGGTAACTACGATCGCAGAGGTATTCTATAGTTGATGCTGCGACGTATACTTCAACTCAATCTCGCACAGGTTCACCCGTATGCATCTTTGGCTTGGTCTGTTATATCAGCCGCCAACAAGGTTCGCCAGTCGCTCGGCCATTGTTGCTAGTACTCACTTTCATTTCTGCTGTACACAGGTACTTGTCAATCAACAAGATCGCGATGAACACATTATTCGCTTGTCTGGGAAAATGAGGGACGTTTTTGAGTTTGTTCAGGATGCTGATTGCCTGAAGGCAGTCGAGGCGCATAAGAAGACGATCACGCCCCTTCTACAGCAGGTGGGGGAGTGTGGATACTTTATCGCTGATTATGCCAAGCAAAAGAGCTTTTGTAGGTCGCCTTGAGATCTCCCGAGTTTACGACTGACCTTGATACGCAGGGATTCGAACGGCGAAATATACCCTCAGCGACATCGATACACGAATCACGGAGTATGAAAGCAAGCTCGAGGTGCTAAAGACCAACTTCCTCGAAGGTGTTACATTGCAAACTGGTGTCACTGTCTTTCGGATGATGAATGTCGTCCAGACTGTTGGTACGCCCCTCTTTTTAGTACCATAACAGGATACATATGTGTTTTAAATACAGCCGAATCTATCGACCTGAACGACATGCCCTATGCAGACGGTGCTAGATATCTACAAGAGAAGGGATGTCTTCCGGGTACTCGAGAAACCTTCATTGCAGAGATCTGTGACATTCTCAACAATCCCGATGAAAATGCTCCTCGAGTGTGCCTTCTCGTCGGTGTTGCAGGCTCGGGAAAGTCAGCAGTCGCCCACTCGATCGCGCGACTATATGATGGACAAAGGAGACTAGGGTCATCGTATTGTTTTCTTCGCAGCGATCTCGCGAGACGAAATCCACAAAACGTGTTCAGTACGATCTCACGTGACCTATCTGATCATGATCCTCAATTCAAGTCGGCACTGTGGGAGGTTGTGAAGGGCAACCGAGCACTTCGCACATCAGCATCTCCCTCCGAGCAGGTCGAACAACTCATCATAGGTCCTAGCAGAGATCTTCATGCTATTGGGCCACTTATCATTGTCATTGATGCCCTGGATGAGAGTGGTGAAAAGAGAAACCGCCGACAATTTCTAGATGTTCTCGCGAGGCAGTTCACCGAAAAAAACTTTCCACCCAATGTGCGCTTCCTTATCACAGCTCGTCCTGAAAAGGACATCTTGGATAAACTACCATCTGGTCCCCATATTATCCATAAATATCTTGGAGATGTTCCACCTACCACCATTGATGGGGACATTGGAAAGTTTGTTCATCATTCCCTCCATGAGTACTCTGGGCTTGAATCTTCCTGGCCAGATCAAGAGTGGTGCCATCTCCTTGTCCAACAGGCCCAACACATTTTTCAGTGGGCATCCACTGCATGCAAATTCATCAGTGGAGATGATTCTGATGGACTCAATCCATGTCACCAGTTTAAGATACTCTTGCAAACAGATAGGGATGCTGGTGTTCACCCATTGGACAGCTTGTACCAAACTATACTGGGTCAGCTTTTTACTGCTGAAGCTGCAAGGAAGAACTTTCAGGATATGATGGCTATTGTACTTTCATTAAAAGAGCCTCTATGTCTTGCTTCCCTGATCACTCTGTTTCAAGATGATTTAGAGGTTGAAAGTGTCATTAAGCCTCTAGGATCTTTGTTGGATGGAATCCAGGATGAAAGAAAGCCCATTCAACCTCTCCATACTTCATTCTATGATTTTCTGCTGGATGAGAAGAGAAGTGGAACCTTCCATGTCACCATTCTTCCAAGGCATTCTCTCCTTATTGGTCAATCATTGCTTGCATGCATGCAAAAGCTACTCAAGTTCAATATCTGTGATCTAAAGGACTCAAGGATTCTTAACTACCAAGTTCCTGACCTAAAGAGTGAAGTGGCTAGAGTTATTCCTCCTCACCTTGCATATGCATCCCAATATTGGATGGACCACTTGCAGCATACAGAGTGCTCTGAAGGGCTGGTGGATGAAATCACATCCTTTCTCATGCAGTTCCTTCCCTTTTGGCTAGAAGTCATCAGCCTCCTCTCTGTCTCCTCTCCTCTAACATGTACTCAAGCAGCTACAAGGGCTTGCATGACCCTAGAAGAATGGGCCAAGGCAAGTTTTAATTTAATTAAATGAGAAATCATTAATGATAAAATTAAAATTAACAGGGTCATGAAGCTGGCATACTAGCATCAGAAACATTGAGATTCATTCAAGCATTTGGACCTGTCATGAGAGAGTCTACTCCACATCTTTATTTATCAGCCATTCCCCAGACACCTTCCAGCTCACCACTTTGGAAAGTATGGGCTAGCCATCTTCACAACCATCTTTCAGTGGCCTTGGGTAGCCCTCAAAACTGGCCATCAGAAAGAATGACTTTACAAGGGTACATTGGTGGTGTTGATTGTATTGCCTATTCCTCTGATGGTAAACATATTGCCTCTGGCTCTGGGGACATGACTGTCAGGGTTTGGAATCCCATTACTGGGGAGTGTGTGGCAGGTCCATTCCAGGGACACATTGAAACTGTCCACTCTGTTGCTTATTCACCTAATGATGCCTATATTGTCTCTGGCTCTGAGGACAAGACCATCAGGGTTTGGAATGCAATCACTGGAGAGTGTGTGGCAGGGCCATTTGAGGGACACACTGAAGATGTCACCTCTGTTGCCTATTCACCCAATGGTAACCATATTGTCTCTGGCTCCAATGACAACACCATTAGGGTCTGGGATGTGATCACTGGAAAGTGTGTGGCAGGTCCATTCCAGGGACACACCAAAGAGGTCACCTCTGTTGCCTATTCACCTCCAGATGGTAACCATATTGTCTCTGGCTCCAAGGACAACACCATCAGAGTTTGGAACCCAATCACTGGAGAGTGTGTGGTGGGTCCATTACAGGAACACACTGGTGATGTCAGCTCTGTTGCCTATTCTCCTGGTGGTCATCATATTGTCTCTGGCTCTTGGGACAAGACCATTAGGGTATGGAATTCAATCACTGGAGAGAGAGTGGCAGGTCCATTTTATGGACACACTGAACATGTCATCTCTGTTGCATATTCACCTGATGGTAACCACATTGTCTCTGGGTCTGTGGACAGCACCATTAGAGTTTGGAATGCAGTCACTGGAGAGTGTGTGGCAGGTCCATTTTGGGGGCACACCAGCAATGTCAATTCTGTTGCCTATTCACCTGATGGCAGCCATATTATCTCTGGTTCTTGGGATGACACCATTAGGATCTGGGATGCAACCATTGGAGAGCATGTGGCAGGTCCACTCTGGGGACACACTAACCATATCAGCTCTGTTGCCTATTCCCCTGACAGTAGCCAAATTGTCTCTGGCTCTTGGGACAACACCCTCAGAGTTTGGAACTCAACCACTGGAGAATGTGTAGCAGGTCCATTCCAGGGACACACTAAAATTGTCACCTCTGTTGCCTATTCACCTGATGGCATCCACATTGCCTCTGGCTCTTTAGACACCACCATTCGAGTTTGGAGTATAATCACTGGAGAATGTGTGGCAGGTCCCTTGGAAGGACACACTGAAAGTGCTAGCTCTGTTACTTATTCACCTGATGGTAGCCACATTGCCTCTGGCTCAAGGGACAGCACCATTAGAGTTTGGAATGCAATCACTGGAGAGTGTGTAGCAGGTCCATTCCAGGGACACACAGAATACATCAGCTCTCTTGCCTATTCACCTCCAGATGGCAGCCATATTGTCTCTGGCTCTTGGGACAAGACCATTAGAGTGTGGAATGCAACCACTGGAGAGTGTGTAGCTGGTCCATTTGAGGGCCACACTGAAAATGTCAGCTCTGTTGCCTATTCCCCTGATGGTAACCATGTTATCTCCAGTTCTTTGGACCATACTATTAGGGTTTGGAATGCAATCACTGGAGAGTGTGTGGCAGGTCCATTCCAAGGACACAAAAGGGCTGTCCAATCTGCTGCCTATTCACCTGATGGTAGTTACATTGTCTCTGCCTCTTGGGACAAGACAATTAGAATCTGGAATCCAATCACTGGAGAATGTATAGCAGGTCCTTTCAGGGGCCATATTGGACTTATCTTTTCTCTTGCTCTTTCTCCTGATGGTACCTCTTTTACTTCAGCATCACTAGATCCTTCCATAAAAGTGTGGACTCTGTCAAGGTGTCTTTCATCTGGTGAAATGTATCAGCAAGAGGATGGGTGGATCACACACTCTGATGATGTTCCCTATTGCTGGATTCCATCCTGGGGCAGGAATGCCTTGTATCTTCCTGTACATTCTATGGTTGTTTCATCTCATCAGCCTTACAAACTTGACTTTGAGAATTTCTCTTATGGGGAGGACTGGGCTCATTGCTGGAAGTAGCTTTTTTTGTACTGAAGCTTCTGTGCATACTGTAAATGTTTGTATTGTGTAGGACTGATATATCAATTGTGTATGTTCAAATCCTGCAAAAAAGGGCCACTGAGAGTTCAAGGTGTTTGAATAGGGAAGATGAGAATTCCTTATGTACATGCATGTATGTTTGTGTTTGGTTCTTCTCCCTACACATACATACTGTCAAAGGCATAAATGATTTGGTGCTGCTTTCACATTAATTCACACTTCTAACAAAAACTATTATACACATGATATCAGTTGCATCAACAAAACTGCAAAAGCTTTTACCTGACTGAAGGTAACCAGTGCTCCACCTCAAGACCTGTGAAGATGGATAGCAACACTGCTACCCAGCTAGTCATTGTAGCAGGGACATAATCGTCCCAGTTTCCATTTGGCTGGCACTGATAAAGATACTACAGGGAATAGCAGTGGCAGGTCCGTGCATGAGTTTACTGTAGCTGGCCTTCGCGATGTCCCTCTCAGACTCGCTTGCATGTTCATCAATGTGACGTGATGCACACAAGCTCTACAGAGTGGCGACCTGTCTCAGGTTGAAAGGAGCATCTGCAGAATTAATTCGAGCGTGTAAGATGGCTGAAAGAATAGACAATAGTAAAACTAACCTTTGCGAACTCTGCACTTTCTTCTCGGCCGGCTTAGGTGTGCGTTTGTCATTGCAGACGCTATGTATGATCTATTTGTCTTAAAGCGATCGGCTTCCACGACATGGCCGTCGGTACTGAGCTGTCCGACTTAGCAAAGATGTCAAAGTAAACTTCCCGGAATATCTTGAACACACGCCTCCAGACTGAACCAATCACCACTCCCAACACTTGAAAGTTGGTCTGACAGAGCACGTCACGTAGCCACGTCTCTGCGCCAAGAACGTGAGGCTATCGGTGAGTACGCCAACTGCACATATGAGATTCGTGAGCAAAAGAATGGAAAAGCTGAAGCGAGAATCGCGCCTGAGAATGGCACAACCATCAAACATACCACTGGCCAAAACGAGGATCTGAAACTGTCTGTATAACCATGAATCGGCGAATCACGAAGGAACGGTAGGCCAACTACCGGTACACGTCTCAACTTGAACCCCCTGCCAAAGACCATAACGCTTCGCACAAGAAGTTGGAGCATAGTATCACCGAGTCTTTCCCTGACGCAATTGGCAAACAGGCGTTGTGTCGTCGGCGATGCTCAAAGAGGCGGCTTTGGTTCGGTCTTCTGTAGGTGCTCGGCACAACTGAGACCACGCCTTGTCATCTTTAGACCGGGCATGTGCGGCCTTGAAAACGATCGTTTGGAAGATGGATCGCATAAATGCACGACGAACCTCAGTAAGAAGCGTGTCGTCCGCATCCCGAGCGATGGGCTGAAGCAAAGTCCGAGCATGCGCTTGGTGACCATGGTCACGTGATTTTCCTTTTTGGCCCCACGCGGGCTGAGAGGCGGTGACCTTGAAAAAAGAATTCGAAGACACTCTCCTTTACAGCGAAGCGCTTTCCTCATAAACTATTTAACATCGACCGTTGTTGTCGGATACCATCGGCATCCACAACTTGGCAGACCCCCAACCTTCTGTCAGCGATCTCCCGCTGATTTGTCTCTTTGGTACTAGCACCGGGACCACAGGTCACCGTCACGGTATGACAACTACGTACGTCCGGCACACCTTTCGTTTCAGGAAATTTAGAGAGAAGATGGCAGTTTGGATTCTATTTTTCTGCCTCAGCGTTGCCGAGATGACGCCGCTGCTAGCCCAAGCATGCAAGCACGTTCCTTGATGCCGGCAGTGGGGTCATGCTGAGCCGAATCTGCAGGAATGAATGTTTCCATGATAGGTAGGTCCTCTCGCGTGCTGGGGAGTTATATATACCTTGATCATCTGACTAGGCATCAACAGGTTCGGACATGCCAGCCATCCCCCAGGACGTGCCCTTGCTCCCGGTAAGTCTGTTCCTCGCTTCTCCCCCTCCCTTGCGTTCTCATGGTCGTGCCATTCAGTCAAAGAACAAGATCCAGCCCCCTACAAAACTCCTTCCTATCCGCGACGACAACCGGGACACCTACCTGTGGTACATCACCGAAGACGAATACCACAGACTCAATCAAATCTTCGTTGGCCGTGATTTCCAGGAGACGGGGTTAGGTGGGACAAAGGTCGTCGGCCTCCCGTCCCCATGCCCGGGGTGCGGCAAGTACACCGAATTCGTTGACTGGTGCGTTTCTTGGCCTCATGCACTTGGGGTTGGCAACCGATCGTCTCTACCAGGGTGTGGACGGCACTCCGACGAGGAGTCCACACACGCGAGTTCATGTTCAATGCTCTCAAGCAAGGACGCCAGGGCGCGGAGAACATGCATGATGTGTACTGCTCGGAATGTGGTTTACTCACACCTGTACGATCCAGAGACAACGCCGAGGGAGGGGCGGACGCACCGACGATTGACGTTGCCAGAGTGAGTAAAATGGTGGAAATCCAACCCATGGATCATCAGACATCGTCCCGTAGCCTCTCGATCGCTCCAAGTATGATCTGATGCCCGAGCTGCTCGAGCGCAAGGAAGAGCTGGCTGGTAGAAAACCGTTGGACCAGAAGGTAAGATCGGGTTCTGTTATCGGATGCTAACGCCGCTGATGCGGGGATCTCTTGCAGATTGTAACGTGGGGGAAGTGGTGGCTAGATAACACAGGAAGCACCGCTGGCTACCGGGCTCGCATCGCCAGAGAACAAGCTGAAGCCAAGCTCAAAGCTGAGAAGAGAACGGCAGAAGAAACAAATTCTGTAGCTGTAGCATAACACGCGTTCGTATGATGTCCCGATTTCACGATGACTTGGCATTCGACAAGCATCAGACCTGGCCGACCGATTAGTGCAAGCCTGTTCGGCTTGCGAGTGCTGATAGTGCGCAGGAAAGGAATGAATTTGAGGTGTGACATACTAGATTCGATAAGCCTCAGATCGCTGTCTGTTGCCGACCCAAACTCTGCAATGCACAAGCCGAAGCGGATAAATTCGGTAGCCTAAAATACAGGGTGCGACGGGAACAGAGGGGTTAGTTTGGGGACAAACCCCGGAGCGACCTCAGTGGAGAATAGGAGAGCTATGACGACAAGGGGAGATGACGATGATGGGGGACTATGACCAAAACATGATGACGAGAACAGGATGATGAGAATAATTCCATATGGCAGTGGCCGCAACCAAGGCATGCGTCGTACGTATTGTTTTTTGTCCCGTCTGACAGTGACATCCAGATCCACTTCAGATCCGGGCATGTTTGTGACAGACTGGTCCGCGGAGCCGAATTGGAACATCAAAAGGTACATGGTACGCTTCCGTTCACGAAAAGATTGCCGAGTACCACTCCCCTATGAAAAGACAGTCTCATCTGGATACCGTTGATATGAAGCCAACGAGTATCGCCGTCCCCTTCGAAAGTTGCTCTCCTGCATCGACAGGTAAAGGTTTCGTCGGATCCAGTCTCTGGTGGACCTCACCCTTCCAGTTAAACACACCAGAGGCTGAAGTTGCCATGCTGTCCAAATTCCCATCCGAATGTTCTAGGGAGTACAAGAGAGCTGATTGCCCACAACTCTTCGTCAATGCCTTTGGGGCCTCTAGGGCTTCACCTTATGATGCATATTGAATACCGACCTGCCAGCCTTCCCGAGCCCCAAATCGCATCCTTCAATGGTACCTTCTGCTTTTCCATAAAACATGATATATATCCGTTGCGCATCTAGGTATCCACACCATACATTTTCCGCCCATGACGCGAGGCAGTGCAATGATGCCCGCAGGTGCGCCATGCCGCCCGCTTACCAGCGAGCACGAACGACCTCAGAGCGGGTCACGCGAGACCGCGTCCACCGCCCATGCCGCGATCGCCTTCTCCGCCGCCGCGAACCGCGCCTCCTCCCGACTTGCGTGTCCCCGCATGTCCGCGCTCGCGCTCACCGCCTCGCGCCCCTCGACGCTGACCGTGCACACCACCGTCCCCGTCGCCTCCGAAAACTCGTAGGCGATCGGCGTTTGCTGGCGCGCCGCCCAGACGGACAGCCTCGAGACGGGATGCAGCACGTCCACGTCGTCGCGCACGATCCGCTCCAGATGGCGCAGGACGCCCAGCGTGGACAGCAGCGCCCTCACGGTGTCCATGTTGCCCTCCGAGTCGAGGTACACCGCCCCGATGAGGCTCTCGATCATGTCGCTGAAGATCTTGGGTGCCTGCAACCGCGTGAGCGCCGCCCAGGGAAAGATATGGCCCGTCGCCAGCGCCGCCTCGATGGCGTCCTTGACCTTGTCGTATCGCCGCGACGTGAGCTTTTGGTCCTCGAGGATGACAGGGCTCGAGTGCTGGAGACACTGGAAGAGGTAGACGCGCGCCGTGCTCGGCTGCACCTCGATCCGCCCGCGCGGCCCGGTGGGCGCGGGCATGCTCGCGTCCACGTCAAGCCCGCTTCGGAGGCAGACGTACGCGAGAAAGTGCGTGTTCACGACGGCCGACTTGCGGATGTGGATGTCGTGCGGCGAGTACGCCTTGCCTGGGTACTTGTACAGAAAGTCGGCGACGACCATGTCGAGCAGCGCGTCCCCGAGGAACTCCATGCGCTCGTACGACACCGTGCGGTGGTCGTACTGGTAGCTCGCATGCGTGAGCGACTCGACAAGCAGCAGTTTTCGCCGGAAGGTGTAACCCAGCATGCGTTCCACGTTGTTCAGCTGCGTCGACACCTCGTCTGTGTGGTCGACGCGGGACAAGGTCATGCCTACGCATTCCGGGAGGGTGTGCCATTCGAGGCCGAGACCGAATCGCCGGGCGCACGACACCCCGAGGTCGAACCCGCCGTGGACGTAGGCAGCACCTATCAGTGCCTCGACGACGTCCGCCAACATCTTTGTCGACAGCTCCTCTACCTCTTTCCGTGTCTTTCCCCCTCCAACGACTGGCTCATCATTGGACTCTTCGAGTGGATTTCCAAGCGCAGGGCCAGGGTCCTCTGGTGCAGAAAGGCACAGGGGCTTGAAGCGTTTGGGCGAAAAACGTGTACGGATGATCCACCTGAAAATGGAGCGTCGAATGGCCTCCTTTGCGAGACGGGAATTCGCCACCGCATGGTCCTTGCGTCTCGTCAAATACCCTTCATGCCACAACGGATAGGCCGCCATCAGGTTCACGGCGACGATGAATTTGAGCACGGCGTCCCCGAGCGATTCCAGGCGCTCGTAATTAGTCAAGTCTTCGGCAACAGGCGCCGTCATTGCTGTTTGGAGGAGTGGTGCAGGTATGTTCGCGAGAGGCGCACGCGGGAAGAGCGTGCCTCTGAGGGACTGGGTGACCATGACTGTTTCGAGACGACGAACAATCGATGGGATGAGTTGCGCATAACTGCATTCCGTCGGAGACAGGAGCTCAAAGCTAGAGTACTGTGTCAGCAGGAAGACCTGTCTGAGGGTTGCGTTGGAAATCGGAAGTGGCCTCAAGAGGTCAGATCTATTTGGGAGCTGCTCCACGACGAGAAGGGGGTATGTGACCCGGACCTGTTCGAATCGCGAGTACATCGGACGACTGCAAATTTCTGCCTCCTCTTCCTCCGTCAGTTTCTCGTGATGCCAGCCAACGAAACGACTGATTTTTCCAAAAGACCGACCGTCTCGAATCCAGGTGAAGTCGGTCGGGTATCCGTGCTCCGACACGAACGCCCCGACACTCGCAAAGTGGAGGCTCTCCGAGTGAACGTTCTCCTGCACCTTCATCGCCCAACTGCGCCGGCCAGACCACACCTGGGCGTCGGGATCCTCGTTGATGACAAACATGTACGCAAAGTCGAGGCGCGACCCTTGCATCCGTGGGCCGTACAAACTCCAAAACAACCTCCGGGTGCTCTCTCGGGCCACCGCCAGATCTTCCTGGGACAGCCGGATCGCTCCCGTGGGACCCAGTCTGACGTCCATCCTCCCTCTTCGCGGATGGTACAGCACCGGCAGCTCGTCTTCCCCCAGCGTCGGCATCTCGACGCGCGTCAAGAGCATCAGGGAAGGGAGACCCTCCACAAAGACCTCTGTCGACCACCAGCACCCCTCGTCGTCACTCAGCGGCAGCCACGGATTGAGCTGGCTCGTCACCGACGCCGTCCCGTCGCGCTTCTCAATGTCCTTGAGCATGTCCTGCACTTCTCCTTCCAGCTCCGGCTCGACGACGCTCGTCAGGGGCAGCAGGTGGTCGTTCAGCAGCCCCGCCTTGTACAGCTCGAGATAGGCTCTGAACGCGACGTGCTTGTATGCAGACCGCTTCGAGGGGTATATGCGCGGGACGGTGTAGACGCGCAGTTCGGGCGGCAGGACTTTGGGCAGGGTCAGGGTGCACCCAAAGGGTCCTGTGGGCGCGGGGAGGCCTTGCTGTGCATCATCGAGGGCATGCCATCCTTCGGGCAGATCCGGAGGGTCGATGTCGTAGAGCGCGACATGGTTCGTGTGTCTCGAGTTGGGGAGGACGGAGCAGAAGTGGTTCAGGTGCGACACGGCTGCCTGGAGGGTGAGCAGCGCTCTGAAAACATCGACGTGAGCAAACGGGGGTCAAGAGGCAGCCTCGGTCACTTACCCCGTCGATTCGACTCTGAACTCGCAGGGTTCGATCTCGTCGTCATCTTCCGGGGGCGGGGGCGGGGGCTGCTTGACCGCCGTGCGCTCGGCGTCGTATTGCGCGATCATCTCTCTCTCCAGGGTCTCAAACTGCGCGATGCGCGCGTCGTCGATCCCTCCGCTCTCAAACATGAGGACAAAGGAACTCCGTTTGCGCCGGGCGCGGCCTCGGCTTTGTACCCAGCTGGCCATGTTGTTCGGGACGTCCCAGCGAATGACGTTGCCGCACGCTTGGATATCGAGTCCCTCCTCGGCGACCGCCGTGGCGACGAGCAGGTTCTTTTCGCCCGACCGAAAGTCGTCCAGCGTTTCTGCTTGTGGCTCGCGCAATATCCGCCGCGTGATGTCCAGGAACGCGGTGCGGTAGGAGCTGTCCGAGGACCCGAGCAGGCAACCCACTCGAAACGCCTCCCGACCCCTGGTCCGAGGGTGATGCTCGAGCACCGCGGCCAGCGCGAGGACGGCATCCCTCCGCGTGACAAACAAGATGCCGCTGTACGTTTTGTTGGCAGACTCGGCGCGTTGCTTCTCTTCCTCGAGTGTTCGGAGAAGGACCCGGAGCTTGTCGGAGATACCGCTTTCGATGGCCTCGGGCTCGTAAGAGACAGGCGTGACCTTGATCTTCTTGAGGTGACCGATGAGATAAGCTTTTTCCTTGGCTTGCCAGGCAGTAGCGATGGTGCCGTACGGTGAGGCGCTCTCGAGGGCCATCTCGACGACACGCTGGATGTACCAGTCTGCGGCCCACGGGCCAATATCGTAACAGATATCGTGAGCGGTACTGAAAAGATCTTTGATCCCCTTGTGCGTGTAAGAATTGGTCTTCAGTATCGTCTTCGACAGTTTCTGGTCGAGACGCGTTCTGTCAGGTCCCGGGGGCAACTTTGCAAGGCTTTCGCGCAGGGAGAGAACGTAGGGGTCTTTCTGGATATCCATCGACTCTAGCACTTGCTTGAGTCCCTGGAAGTTGCTCGAAGCCTCAGTGCAGGTGCCATACTTCCACGGGATACTGTACAGGACATGCCTGAATTCTGGTCGGTGAACATACGCTTCGAGTTGATCGCGGTGCTGCCTTGGCCTACGAATGACGCTGTCGAGGTTCATTTCCAGGGTTCTAACGACGATCGTCAGAACCTTTCGGCCACAGCACCTAATGGAATGCTAATATCCACCTGAATGCCGTGGCGGCATTTCCACCAAACATGGGACTGGCAGTAAGGCCAAGGATCATTGGTCTTTCCTCTCTGACAGGCCCATGGCTGCTGGCTCGGGTGGGTTGTCGGACAGGCAGACTGAAGTAAAAGTTTCGCATGATACAGTTCATGGGATGATCGTCGTTGGCATGGTGGGCTTCGTCGAAGATGAGCAGACCGATCTCGAGGCCGAGATTGATGTATCCGTGGCTGAGAGCATCGAGGAGAACCTGAGGAGTGGAGACGATGACACGGTATTTCCTGAGGACATCCTTCCAGAGGTTGGGGTCAGTCCACTGTTTCGGCTCCAGGCCGCCATGAATGAGCCCCGTTGAACCGATCGCCTTTTGGATGACATCATGTTGCTGTTCGCAGAGTGCCACGGTGGGTGCGATAAACCACGAGACCTGTATGGACGTCGATCAGCCGCGATTCAAACCAAAGTAACGGCGTTACCTTGTGTGGTTCACGGTCACACTCGATTTTGATGCGGAGCACGGCGATGTGCGTTTTTCCTGATCCAGTGTCCTGTGCAATGATGATGTTTTCCATCAAGCTAGCGTCCAGCATCTCTTGTTGGTAGCTGCGGGTGACCACCTCTGAGTCCGTCGCGAGTGGCATCGATTCTGGAGAGTCGTCCATTTCGAATTATATTCTGGATGTAAAGGATGTCTGGCGTGCCTTTGAGAGACGAACAGATCCAAGCGCAAAACCACTCACCCTGTCGCGAGAGGTATGACGAAGAGAAACGAACGCCGGGGGTTTCAGTTGGGCGGCTTTGGCCGCTCTAAGTTCCACGCAGAACAACGGAAGCAACGGGCACCTCAGATATATATACCCAGCAAAGCCTCGCAAGTGTAGGACGGAAAAACCAGCCTCGACCTCGGGAAAGCCAGTCTCGAGGGGAATTTAGGATTTGACGCCCGGTTGATGGGAAACACTTTCCGTCTGAGGAAAGTCTCCGTCCAACAGAAATCTCCGGGTCGTCATGCAAGGAAGCCGCGCGCCTGTTTAGCGAAGGAGTCCATACTAATCTCATCCAGGGTCCTCCGTGCATGTCTCAGTCAATACCACTCGCCTCCGTCGCCGCTCGATTCCAGACAGAAGACACCGAACCACAACAGGTCGACGATATCTTCCCGATTCCTCGTGCGCTCGACGACGGCCCGGACCCCGTCAAGTCGCCCAGAAAACATGCCGCCTTCGAGCTTCTCGAGCGACCTGCTTCCTCCGCCGCCGCCTTCCTCGTACACCTTACCTCGACCTCTCTCATCGTCTTCTCCGCGATCGTGACCATCCTAGAGACGGTCCCCAGTTTCCATTCCATCTCGCCTCGGGTATGGTTCGGACTGGAAACCAGCCTCGTGCTGCTGTTCACCGTCGAATACTGTGCTCGTCTCTTCGCCTGGAGTTCGTCGTGGAAAACGCTTGTTAAATGGTTACTTTGTGCGTTGCATTATCCACTCGTCCGAGGCTTTTTCTCATGGCTGGAGCTCGACGAACAGCATTCTATGGCGTGCTCGACTCGCTAGCTATACTACCCTACTATATCGAAGTATTGCTAAAACAAGATACCGTACGCCTTTCAACCCCGTTTCTCGGACCGTTCGGCTCCTATGATCTATCCAGTCCGTCCTATTTCGGTTTTCCATCCTTCGAATGTTCCGTCTCTTGCGGGTCTTCCGGCCCTTTGGGTACAGCAGCACCATTCTCTTGTAAGCATGCTGGGTTTATGCCCCCCAGCATCGTGTCTGACACCCTTTCGAAGGACGATCGAAGTCATGTATCTTTCCATTCGACGGTCGCACCATGCACTCCTCGCTCTGAGCTTCTTTATCGCGATGTTGCTGACTGTGTTCAGTACGCTCCTGTATGTCATTTTCTCCCCACTCTGTCCTTTGAATTAGACCTGTGTATGCAGGTACTTTGCCGAGCGAGGGACATGGGATGATACACTCGAGACATTCATCAACTCTGACGGAGATCCGTCCCAGTTTGCTGTACGTGAGACCAACCGGACATCTGCGCTACTCTACTGACCTGTGACATCAAACAGTCGATACCAGCTGCTGCGTGGTAAGCGTTCCGCTGCGCTCTTCGTTATTCACGAGCATATGCCTCACGTTGCTTGACGTGCTCCAGGTTCGTCCTTGTCAGTGAGTTACTCTTCTGTTCATGCAGCCATGCCGATTCCGCTGACACGCCTTCACGACGCTAAACAGCGATCACGACTGTAGGCTACGGCGAGATAACCCCCCGATCCATACTCGGCCGGTTGATCACCGTCCCGCTCCTCATCTTCGGCTTGCTCCTCATCGCGCTCCCCAGCTTTGTGCTCGGGCGGGAATTCAGCATCGTATGGAAGCAGATGACACAGCACGACGTGCGTCCTCCTCCCACCCCGTCCTCCTGCTGACACTCATGCGCGCATACATCCCTGCATCCACGTTGGCACATAGACTAGCGAGGACCGCGACCTCAACCTGGCGCTGGCGCCGGATGCGGAGGCGTCCCCGGGCATCCAGGGCGAGCGCGACTTGTCGAATCGGAAACTAGCACAGAACCAGACGGAGCTCAGTCGGCAGATCTCCGAGCTGCGCAAGACGATCGAGATGCAGGGGGGTATGATCGAGCGCTTGGTCGGCCTGCTCGAAGGGGGCGAGGGCGAGGGCGCGACGGCGTTCGGGACGGGCGTGGAACGCGTCGGTAGCCTGGTCAAGGGCAAGGAAAGGGCGAATGAGGGGCCGAACGGCGATGCTCATCCGCACCGCGAGTGAGATTGGCATGCGCGGGCGTTCCTGTCGGACGTCTTCAATGCCACGTAAAGCATGCGGTGTATGGAACGTGTCATGGAATGCAAAAGGTCCTTGGGCCCCACCGCGATGTCAAGCATGCTGCTCGTCATGTGGACGGATGGTGTAGACCGACCTGACCGCCTAGTATTCCGCCCAGCGAGGGTTTAGAATGCCCTCCCCGGTCGCCCGGGAAGAGATCCCGTCTAGCCCTTGGGCCAGGCAGGAATGACAACCCCTCAAGCTTGAGCTACAATAACGAAAGCCAGTCGTCAGCCCAGAGGTGTCCGACTTCAGCAGTATCCATGGACAGAGCGCAGCGTTAATGGCGTTTTCGGCCAGCTTCATGGACACGCCGAAGGAAGTGGGCGGCCCCACTAGCAAATGGAGGGCTGGCGTGTTGCATTGCCAGATGCCCCGACTCGGGGACTTGAGGTCCATACGTCATGATTACGCCTTCGTGGTGCTTTGGAAAACGGCTCGAGTTGGCGCATGGTGCTTGCGCCCTGATTGCCGTTCAGGCTGGGATGCAGTATGTGTAAGTGGTATGTACATACACGTGTACGCCCGTCCCCGAGTCGGTCAGCTGGCGCTGTGATCAACGCATGCTGCCAAGTTGGATGCACACGGGCGTCATTCGGAACTCGAATTTGGCAAGGCATCAAAAGCCACGTACTATTCCTTTTCCGACTGCTCACTACGGGTACCTCGCGATCGGCTAACTCGATCGACTTCTTGCAGGCCTGAAACCGGACAAAATGCGAAGAGCTAAGCCTATTGGTAGCCGCTGCTGTCGGGCCGTGGAAGGACCATGTGATCCTCCGAAGGACCGCCACACCGAGTTCTCGCGCGTCACCTCGTTCGCCGCATTTCGGTTCGCAACCTGCGCACCCATGGGTAACATTCTGGGTGCAGTCTGTGAATTGGCTTGGGCGGGATAATATTATATACGAGCTCGAAGCTGATTCAGAGGTCAGTCACGCTGTAGTTTTGTCTGGTCAGCAGCGTCGCCGTCGTATTGCCCGACACTGAGGACATCACAGTGCTGCCGGCATGTACAAAATTAAAGACTCCAAAGTTCAAAATCGCTTGCAGTGACTCTGCTACGACAGTGTGCAAATGATTTCGCTCTGAAGCACGACTACCGTCACGTTGGGTGGTGAGAGTACTTATTGTTTGTTGGCTTTTGTGTGCTTCGTCCCCCCTTGGGTGATATTGAATTCAAGGTGACCACACCTACGGGGTTGTAGCCGAGTAAGAGTCTCACTTAGCCGAGCCATTTGCTTCAACTAGTCTTTTACAAGGTAAATTTATTGGCAGGTGGGCCAACCAGAGCCCTCACAAAGACCTCGGGCGGTAATGTTACTCGCGCCCATTTTGCAGGTGGCCCGGCCTTCCGTGACTACTAGGAGTCGGATTCGGATTAATTCGCTGGTGGCCTTTTATTCTTAGCCCTCGCTATACCATAGTACCAACTCAAGCGCACATGGCCACATGCAAGCAAGGGAAAGCCCACGAATGCTGTAGTGAACAATGCCAATGTTGATTGCTTCGCAAAGTTCGCGCCACTGTCAGCCTGACAGCTGGAAGGTGAGCCGAGTCACCCGGGCGGCAGAACACGGCATCTCACGCTTCTACCGCAGAACTGTAACGGCATCCGGCCGTACATAGTATTCAAGTTCACCATTTCGCGTAGTTCAGAGCGCGAAGGTGCAATGTTATTTAAGGGCCTCCAAATTTTCTGGATCCCCCAGGCAGGCTGATCACTATGTTCCCATCCAAAGGACTCTTATCTCTCGTTTTTTTCGCCTTGTCCGTGGTGGACGCCACGCCCATCACTCGCGATAGTGGCAAGGCCGCGCTTCGTTTCGCGACAAGGATCAATCAACGTGGCGTTATGAACATGGCAGAGAAGGATCGTGCCCGTGCTCAGGCTATGATACAGGCTGCTCGCGGCCATCCCAGCAAACGTGATAGCTACTCATTCGACGTCACGAACGCCAACACAAATTATGTCGCTGAGGTTGGAGTTGGTAGTCCTGCCACTACGTGTACGTGGCTTGCTCCCTATTATGGAGATGAGAACTGACTGATGACAGACAAGCTCCTGATTGATACCGGAAGTGCCAATACCTTCGTTGGAGCGGATCAGGAATATGTTAAGACGAGTTCCAGTCATGACACCGGGAACGCCGCCGTAGGTTCTGTGATGACATCGTTTGTATCGAACTCATAAGTGATCATAGTCTGTCTCATATGGTTCTGGGAGCTGGTCTGGAGAGGAATGGACCGATACCGTCACGCTCTCGCCTGACCTGGTCATCACGGATCAATCCATTGGCGTAGCCAGTACAGCCACAGGCCTTGATGATGTTGACGGTATCCTCGGAGTGGGTCCTGTCGACCTGACTCAGGGTACAGTCTCAAATACGGACACGGTCCCTACTGTGACGGACAATCTTTGGTCTCAGGGAACTATCTCGGAGGAGGTACTAGGAATCTACTTCATCCCGGCCTCCGAGGGAAGCACGGGAGAACTCACGTTCGGTGGTGTTGATCGTTCCGTTCTCCGTAGTGACGTGCAATATGTTCCGCTCACAACGACTTCGCCCGCGTCCACATACTGGGGGATCGACCAGTCGGTCACATATAGTGGAAAAACTGTTCTATCTAAAACTGCAGGTATCGTCGACACTGGCACCACCCTCATCCTCCTGGCCACTGGTAAGTAATGTGTCGAAGCGCATCCCCAACGATTGACGTCCTGTTCCCCGTTCGCAGATGCTTTCGATACATATAAAAGTTTGACTGGGGGGATCCCAGACTCGGCCACTGGCTTGCTTTCCATCACCAGCGACCAATATGCCAAGCTGCGGCCGCTGACGTTCAACATTGGGTATCGGAGCTACCACCTTTCGCCCAATGCGCAGATTTGGCCACGTTCGCTCAACACCGATATCGGTGGCACGAAGGATTCGATCTATCTCATCGTCAGTGACCTTGGGAGCAAATCTGGAGAAGGGCTGGACTTTATCAACGGGTACACCTTCCTGTATGTCCACGATCGTCCGTGTGCTGCGATCGACGCATCTGACATGTCGCGACTTTTTTTTCAGCGAGCGCTACTACAGCGTCTATGATACCACCAACGAACAAGTTGGTTTTGCCAGCACCAGCTACACGGACTCCAGGGCTAACTAAGCATTGCTCGTTCCACTCATCCAACTCCACGTTCCTTTCGTTTCTATCCTCATCGTAATACCAGGTCGTCGTGCATTTTGGCTTGTACATGATACCCAGTTGGAAT
>JBBPKK010000459.1:0-23714 GCA_038089215.1 Tylopilus vinaceipallidus
CGACGGGGACGGAAAGTCATAAAAATAGACGGAAAGTGTAAAACAACCTACCCACAGACAGACAGGACAGACAGGACACAGCAGATGGCAATAATGGGATGATTCCGACAGTAATTTGAAACAGAAAGTGGCGGAAACAGCGCGGGAAAGCGGCAGACATCGTGGGAAAGCGACGGAATGAGTGCGGGAAGTGTCCACACACATTGGAAACCTGACGGAAAGTGTTGTGAAGGCAGAATGGCATGGGATGTAAGGATTCAATTGTAGGGAACAGCTGTTCTCTACATCTGCAGGGGACTTGAATGCTGACTGTCCCCAGTCAGAGACACATAAGGCATGGCCTACCAGGCGGCCTGGTGAACAAATGCAGCTGACAGAAACATGTTCTGATGATCAACCAGCATGAGTGGGCACAAATGTGGTGGTGGAATGGTGTGACCAGCAGGTGTGAAGCTGCAAATGAATCTGGAATGATGTGCATGCAGGCCAATGAATGTGGGGAGGTGTGAGTGTGGTCACAGGGCATCCAGGAATGTGGCAGGGTGTGCGGCAGTGGCAGGAACAATGGCTGTATGATTCTGATGTGGTCCCGGTGTGAGTTCGGCCTGTGTGGTATGGTTCCGTGTCTTCAAAATCCTGTGTCCATGTCCATATCTGGTCCTGTGGGTGGCTGTGTAGTATGAATGGTATCAATAAACGGGACGGAAAGAATGAAAGCTGGACAAAAAGAATGAAAAATGAAACAGATTGTCTTATCCTACAGTGATGGCATCTCTTCCGCTTTTTGGCAGATCAACATTTTCTCAGCTGGACAGATCCGGTTTGACAAAATGAAAGGGCACGGCACCGGCACATGCGGTTGAAGTCTGAACTGGTATCCGAAAGTGTCTGTGGTGCAATGGAATGGCAAATTTGGCAAATAAATGGACACTATCATACAGTGGCGGTATTTTTCTTTTTATGATGGTGTTTCAGTGACTGTTTTTGTTGTTAACAGGTGTGTGGTATGTTTGGTACAGAACGGCTAGATGGAAGCAAAGCACCAGACAAATACTGGGATGAAACGATTGTGAATGAGACACTGGTTGAATCCTGGAATAAAACAGAAGTCACTGGCTGAATACCAGGGTAGAAACGCTATCGTATGTGCAGTGCGGCTGGTTTAATGATGGTCTGGTGGCTCATCGGGGATGGGTATCGGCGGATTGTCATTGTCTAACGCAGGGGACTCGGATTGAAAGTCGGCCAGTGTGTTTGTGGTACTGACAGTGGCTGCGGGGGACTCTGCATTCTTGACTGGTGCTTCCAGGTGTTCATTGGCGGTCTCATCAACGTCTATACCTACTGGATTGATCACTTCTTCATCGAACCAGCATCGAGACCTAAACCAAAGACAGATCAGTACCAAACACCAGAGTGCTGTGCTAGACCAGCACACGCATGCCCACAGGGGACTCATAATGATGTCCTCCCAGACATCAACCAACAGAAAGAAGGGGAAATGGGTGGGCGGGAACAGGCCAACAGAAGGGAGTAGAGGACATGGGGGTGACAAAACCGGCAAAACAGGACCGGACAGTCCAAAACGAGGGTAAAGGGGTGGTATGTGTACAACTGCCATATGTGGGACAGAACCGGGTGATAGCAAGCAGTCCGGACTCAATAAAACAGCAGATTGAATGTATAATGCGTGGCAGCAGCAAGCAGAAGGCAACAGAAACAGAAGAGACATGGCCGGCGGATCGGTACCGGATAGGGGCCGATTAAGTGGCACAGAAGCAGAAGGGCAGGGCCGATGGACAGCAAGATATGGTGAAGGTGAAATGAGCCCAGATTGAAATATGGGACGGAAGCAATCAATTGAATGAAGAGAAATGGTAAACAGTGAAACAGAAGGTAAAAATGATGGAACTGGCAGATAAGCTGGTGCTAAAATGGCCGGTAAAGGGTCCGATGGGACGGAAACATCAGCTGAATGGATGCCATCAACAATGGGCGGAATGGCAACAACAAGACTGTTAGCATCTAAATTGAAAATACCGGCCAGTGTGGGATCCTGTAAGTGGTCAGCAGCAATGACGGGTGAGTCCAATGGTTCCGACGGCATGGGAAAAGGCAGCCGAAGACCAGAAATGGAAGAGTCAGAGACATTGTCCACTGGTTCTGGTAGCGGGACGGCATCAGCAACAGAAGGGATGTCGGCAGTGACAGGAGGCACAGTGTCCGATGGTTCCGACAGCGTGGGAAAGTGCGGCGCACTATCGGAAGGGTGGTCATCTTCGTCAGCATCTGATTGGCATGGTGGTGTGATTGATGGAACAGCACAATTGATGTTGGAATCAGCAGTACCAGTATGCGAGGTGTCCTGTAAATCATCAGCGGCAACAATAAGTGAATCCAACATAACCGGGAGTGTGAGAACATGTACTAGTGGGTCCGGAAGCGGCCGGCATACTGCAGTGGAAGGGAGTAATGATGGTTCCATCGGTACAAACACATCAGTAGTGGCTAGGTTCTGTGGGTGGTTAGCGGTGGCCATGGAGAAGTCAAATGATGCGCAATGCACAGGGGTGTGAGACGGGATGTCCTGGCTGGCACTGCAGCATGGCAACACTGTCACAGTGTCTGGGAGAGCGTGGCTCTGTGAAATATCAGTGGTAACAGCCGGTGTAGGTGAAACGGAAGGAAAGCAGGTCGAATCGTTGAAGAAATAAGGTTCCGCCGGCCGGCTAGAGCGGCTAAAAGGGTCCGGAATCATGACTGGTAGTGGTACTACTGGATGTGATGGGTCCGGATTCAAAAACGGTGGGCGGAAGGAAATGTTAGAAGCAGTAGAGACGGAAAGAAGGAACTTTGCAGTGGAGAAAATGTTGACCACTGGGTAGGGCTCATCCGGGTGGATGTCCGGATGCACTATGCATAGGCGATGACGAATGCGGGCCTGTAAGTCAGCCGGAAAGCCAAAAAGAAAGAACTGGTCACGCTTGAGTTCGGATAGCTTGCACAGCATGAGTGTGGATGTGATCAGTGTAAATTGCCAGTAGTAGCTTCCAAGTGCATCAAGTGAGTGCATTGGCATGCAGGATGATTCCTGTATGAGGTGGTCGAGGTCAGTACGGCAAAAGCGATCACTACTTTGGCATCCCGGATACAACTCTATCAGGGCGGAAACAAAAGCAAACCAGTCTGGAATAGTGGCATGTGCTTTGGGCAAGCAGCCCCACACGTAGGCAGTGTCGGCAGTCAAATAGTGCATTGTGACGGTGATCTTGTCAGCGTCAGAAGCGGGGTGTGGTGCCAAGAGTGCCTCGATTTCATCTAGATAGGGCAGCAATGCCGCTGGGGTGTCATCAAAGCGTGGTGCATCTGGGCTGGTGCAGAATGGAAGCCAGCCAATGAGCGATCAGTTAGCCATAACAAAAGTTGCTGACAAAAGTGGAATGTGTGAAAAGCTAGACAGGATGGAAGCAGACCGAAAAGGCAATAATGAAGAAATGGAACCAGAACGTGAAGCATGGGAAAGGGTGGCTAAGGGTTGGAATGACAGCAAGTAACATAACAAGGGGTCCGGACTCAAATGAGGCAGTGACAGAGGTGCTAATATTGAAGAGAATGGAAGGAATATGCTCAGCAAGGTGCACGGCACATGTCCCAAGTGTTGCAAGTGTCAATCTGAAGTGATAGGTGAGGTGTATGACAGCGGGATGTGAAATGAAGACCCTTCAGTGTAGTCGGACTGGTCGGTATGCGTCGGAAGCAGTGCTAGGGCTCGGGAAGTGATGAAACAGAAATTGGAAGGCAAAAAATTTGAGTGGAAGGGAAGGGGAATGGCCCAGGTGTCCTTCTGTATGTCTTCTCTAACTCCCTCACAGTGGGCTCCAGTTGAAGAATGATAATCCAAGCTGCTCTTGTAGCAGGTGGACTGCAGACAGGGTGAAGGGGATGCAATGGGTTCATCCCCAGAGAGAGCAGGAAGAGGGATACAGTCGGAGAGGACTGGGGCTTACTGTCCCAAGTGTGATAGATTGAGAAACAGTGGGTCCAGACACTCCCAGATGGAATGCAGGACTGGCTGGGTTGTAAAGAGTGTGATAGACCAACAGGATGGTCAAGAACGGCGACTGCGATGGCGGAAACGGACAGGATGGTTTAGATGGTAAACAGAAAGATGTGGAAAGATTTATTTCAAAGTCAGAATGACCATACTTTATAGTCCCGGGCATACCCAAGACTCTACCCATACTGTAAAGTAGTTTCCATGGCCGAAAAGTACATACCAACCAAAAATAAGTGGTTCCGTCAGACAGGATGGTGCCGACGGGGACGGAAAGTCATAAAAATAGACGGAAAGTGTAAAACAACCTACCCACAGACCGATAGGACGGACAGGACATGGCAGATGGCAATAATGGGATGATTCCGACAGTAATTTGAAACAGAAAGTGGCGGAAACGGCGCGGGAAAGCGGCAGACATCGTGGGAAAGCGAAGGAATGAGTGCGGGAAGTGTCCACACACATTGGAAACCTGACGGAAAGTGTCGTGAAGGCGGAATGGCATGGGATGTAAGGATTCAATTGTAGGGAACAGCTGTTCTCTACAATGCTCATATGAGCCACGAATGGGAATAGAGCCGACTACTGTGAAATCCCCTGCTGTGCAGGAATTCCTTGATGGAATGAGAATGACCCTAGATCAGGTTAGGGAGAACCTTGAAAAGAGACGAAAAACCATGAAAGTGCAAGCCGACAAGAAGCAGTCTCTTGTGCCAGAGTATAAGAAGGGAGATAAGGTGTGGTTAAGCACCGAGAACCTTAATCTCTGGGATACATGAATCAGCTGGAAGCTGACTGAGCGATGGCTCGGCCCTTATAAGTTATTGGAAGCCGATAACGACTGGAATGTCGTAAAACTACAGCTTCCACGCAGCATGAGAATTCGCCTGGTAGTGAACGTCTCCCACATTAAACCCTATAAGGAACACCTTGATGGCTAACCAACGTACAAACCTGGACCTATTAAGGTTACCGAGGATGGTACTGAGGAATACAAGGTTGAATATGTCATCACCTTGTGAATGAAGGGTCAATGTTTGGAGTACCTAGTCCACTGGTCTGGATATGGGGAAGAAGATCGGACGTGGGAACCCACAGATAACCTCGGATCGGCAAAGGATGCAGTAGCTGATTTCCATCGGAAGAACCTGAACACTCCCAGGAAGCTTAACCTTATTGATGTTGATCATTTCTGTGGCCTTTTTCGGCCCTACGATGTATTTACCGACTGTGATCCTATCTGGAATCGTCTGGAATCTGATTCTTAGGTGGGGGGTAATGTTACAATTTGCCCTAAGCTGCCAGTATCACACTCGACAGACTTAGACATATTCTGCTTTACGAGCACATGACCGTGAGACTTAGCACATGACTAGTTCACGTGATGACCGGCTTGGAGGGATCTGAGCTGTCCAGATGTCAGGCATGCACGTGGTAGGGGGTAGACCCTTATCTGCCTCGTGTATTTAATCTCCACGCCTCATTGTGCTTATCTTTGATTGCCATGCCTTGTGTCTAGACCGCCTCATGATAGACACAACTCTCATGATACATCATATGTAGCCTTCTTTCTCTCACATTATGTCATAGATAGTATGCAATGTGTAGATACACATGGACCAGTAGTCAATATGTACAAACATGTCCCTATGGTATATATACTTGAATGATACCGCCCAAGGACCTTAGTTAAGTCCTTGTGGCATTCCCCTATACTTGACTCATTATAAGCCTGTGTGAGAGTAGCCTGAGCCACGCTATACACTGATACTAGGTTGCGCTTCACATGGTGGCGGATCAAGCTACAAAAGCTTTACAAGAATGAAGACAACAAGGGATTTACATACATTGGGCCAATGGAAGCACTTCCATTGATGCCTGCTATGATCCTTGATTGGTGTCATGCTCTTGTATGTTTTTTTTTTCAGATTTGAATGTCTTCTGACAAGTGCCTAGGAGGAAGGACAGGCTACATTACAGATTCTGCCTAATCTCAAGTCATTTAACATGGTGAACAAGGCACCATTCTTACATCCTGCCTGGAAAACAAGTGCACAATCCCCAGCCTCACCAAGCATTGATGTCAACTCTCTGATGTCTGTCCTTCTGCTCCAGACACTTACAAATTCAGGTCTCTCCTTGGCATCACCCAGATCAGCCCCACTGCACACTGCATCCACCATGAATTTGTTGCCTACTCATGCAACACCAAAAAGGCAGAGTCTGCCACATATCCCCTCACCAACCCATCTGTCATGGTTTTTGCACTATGCAGAAGCTAACCTTGGCATTCAGAATGCTAGAATATATGAATGGCAGCTTGAATCACAAGGTATAGGGCCTGACATCCTTGCTGATATTGACAACAAGACTCTCATGGGGATTGGTATCTCAACTGGCAATATTGTATGGCTAAAAAAAGGCAGTTTCACATGGTGGAGCAGCTCAGATGCAAAGTGCAAATGCAGCAACACTGTGATGTCAGCTGAATCCAATTCTCATTTGAGAAAAAAGGTTGCCTATGAGAAATGGTACTATGATGGCAGAGGTTGTTGTTTTAGTGGCCCACCAATGAGAGCACCTGGGGAAGGACCATCAAACAGAAGTGATGCAGACCCATCAGTGTGAGATGATGGAACTGGGCCAATTGACTTTGGAAACTTGAGGTATGGCGATTATTTGAATGTGCCCAAGCCTGGGGCCCATTATCAAGAACTATGATTTATACTACCATTGTGACATTCAGAAACAGTGGCTGCCTGTTCCAGGTGGTTACTTTGCTGATAGGTCAGGCAAGTAGGCACAGTAGCTACCTATACTATGTTGTTTAGTCTTTGCAATTTTTCATACCAAGTCTAAGTATTCACTGATTGTACACAACACTGATGCATATTTCTACTTAGACTCTGATCAACATACAACATATAAAAGCCAATGTATTCTACACCATATAGCCTGATGACCTAAAAAATCCAGCTGCCTTCTCTAGTGTAATATTCTGACAAGTGTGAACAATTGCCATCTGGGACAAGTCACCTGAATAACAACACAGGTATGATTTGATGGATCAAAAAGCTTGCTCAATTGGATTGTAATCAGGGGAATATGGCAGCAAGTAGAGAAGTTTGCACACTAGAAATGCATCAATAAGAATTTGTTATACCCAAAATAACATACAGTGCATGTCTTCAACAAGGTCATGAACATGCTCACTATGATGGATGCAGCAGTTGTCCATGATGATTATGCTATGTGGGCCTGGGTATGGGTTGGTAAATGACATCTGTATCAAATGTAGATCAGAAGTAATAAATAAAAACAATGTTTATGCACCACATGGTCCCTCAAAAATTGTACAAATTGCTCACTATCAATTGGGCCCTCAACTATGTCATATGCAATGATTCCATCAAGGGTGATTGCTGGAAGAATGGAGTACCGCATACCATGGACAAAAGGTCACCTCACATGGCAGCATTGCCCCCATAACGACCAACCCTGCAGATGAATAGACATGCCCCTATCTTTGGCTGCCTCATCAATAAACACAAGCATATTTGGGTCAGGTACCTCAGCTGCGATATGGTTCATGTACATTGCTCATACTTCTTCATTACATTCAGCAGTGGAGGCAGAAATTGTTTAGTGTGTGAACTGAAGGTGTTGGATGGTATGAAGAATGGTTGGAATTGTTGCATATTTGTGATGCTTGATGTAGAGCTTGTGCTGGATCTCATCGAGATAAATAGTATGGTGGTGTTGGACTACAGACTGTATAAAATGGACATCAGCCATGTTGAGAATTCGGTGGCAACTGATAACACAAGAGTAGGTGAAGGGATTGTACACAACACCATAAGTTCCATAGCATCCAAGTGTTGTGTATATGAGTGATTTTTTGACACCTAGAATGCTATAGATTTGTTTGACAGTGTAATCCTGACTATGGAGGGCTGGGATATGAGCTTTGAGGTCATTGGACAGTTGGCAGGGCATGGTGGGTTTGATGGATCAACTGAGCTTTTTTTTTCCCATACACAATTTCACTCAGATGTGTGCAGGGTCCTCACACAGCCACATGAATTTTGAAGTTGCATTTTCCACATTGTTTTGAAATCAACTGTAAACATATTTTGCTCTATGAACACATGACTGTGAGACTTAGCACATGACCAGTTCATGTGACAACCAGCTCTGGAGAGATCCAAGCTGTCTGGTGTCAGGCACACATGTGGTAGGGGCTAGACCCTTATCTGCCTTGTGTATTTAATTACCACACCTCATGGTGCTTATCTTTGATTGCTGTGCCTTGTGGCACTCTAGACCACCTCATGATAGGCATGACTCTCACAATACATCATATGTACTTCTTTCTCTCACCATATGTCATAGATAAGTAGATATGCACAGACCATTATGCACAACATGTACAAACACCCTTGTGGTATATATAGTTGAATATGACAACCCAAGGACCTCAGTTAAGTCCTTGTGGCATTTCCCCATTACTTGACCCCTTATAAGCCTGTGTGAGAGTAGCCTGAGCCATGCTAAATGCTGGTAATAGGTTGTGCTTCACCCATTGCCTAGGCATAGTATCATGTTGATGACTTAGACTTATTTCACTTTATGAGCATGTGACCATGAGACTTAGCACATGACTAGTTCATGTGACAACTGGCTACAGAGGGATCCGAGCTGTCTGGTGTCAGGCATGCATGTGGTAATGGGCTAGACCCTTATCTGCCTTGTATATTTAATCACCACACCTTGTGGTGCTTATCTTTGATTGCCATGCCTCATGGCACTAATGCTGCACCTCAAGGTGCTCTAGACCACCTCATATTAGGCACAGTCTCCCACAAGACATCATATGTTCTTCTTTCCCTCATGATACATACATTATAGATAGTATGCAATGTGTAGATATGCATGGACCAGTAGTCACAATATGCACAAACATGTATGAATGTATATATAGTATGAATATGATGACCCAAGGACCTCAGTTAAGTCCTTGTGGCATTCCCTAAACCACTTCCTTGACTCCTATAAGCTTAGTGTGTGTTACATTTTCTCCACCTATTCTTCTTTCCTTTCTTTCCTGTCTGACTGTATGTACACTTATCCATCCTAGGGCTCATCCTCATTGCCCTCAAAGCCCTATGGTTTGCTTTCATCCACATCCTATGTCTTTCTCTCTTTTTCTTCATTCTTATCACTTGGCATATTGGCTATGCCATCCCCTAGTTACCACCTCTTTCCATTAGAACATTCTGATGCTGTGGATACTGCCCCAACAGTTCTTATTTTTTCTGATGCTTCTCCACAGCATTCTCCCATTTTGTCTTGTTTCTACACTAGTCCTAAAGTACACAGGATGTATATAAGGACTATGGATTAGCTTGGGGATCCCCCAGCTAAATCTGTGCAATCATACATAGTGTCTAGCATTCTCTGAGTGATTGGCCTGCAATCCCTCTTAGTATTTCTTTTGAGGCAAACATCATTAGCTCTACATCAGTAAGCAACTTGTGAACATGGAGACTTCATACTGCTTTGCTTTGTAGCTTGCATTACATTGTACCTTGCATAACAAAAGATTTAGCTCTCCCCATCACTCTCCTGTCTAGAAAGTGACTACCCTCATCACCATTTCATCCCAGAGAAGCTGAGACTCCCTGTCACCTGAACAACAGCCTCCTCACCACATAGCAGGATTATCCAGAACAGCTGCATCCTCTGCTGATCCCAGATATTGCCCTCACCTCCCACCCATTGAAAGGGGAGTAACCTACGAACCAATACAGCAACCATGTGTAGTACCAGCCCCAGTGGAATCATTCTTGACCATGGAATGTCTAGCACATGTGCTTTAGCTTACTAGCCAGCCCCCACCACCTTCCCAGTCTAGCAAAGGCAACAGCTCCACCAGCCCCTCCCCTTCACCACCACCATCTGCATTGACTCCCCCTAGCCTGCTGATATGCCCTCAGAACTCAAAGCTGGTCTCCCCAATGACTTTTCAGGATCCCCCAAGGAAGCCACTCACTGTATCAAGGCCATAAAGGCATACTTCATCATCAATGCTACCCTCTACCCTGACGACAGCACCAAGGTCTTCACCACCTTGAACCATATGAGTAAAGAACAAGGAGTTCAATTCTCTGAGTCATGGTTGGACAAGCTGTCTGACACTACCATTCTCTCTGCTAAGAAAACATTTGAGACACTTATCACCAACTTCATCTCCATGTTCTTCCTTTTCAACATCATCACGTCTTTCAGGGAACAACTGGAATACCTAGAACAAAAGGACCAGAGAAAGATCAGAAGCAATGATGGCTTCCAACAGCACATCACTGACTTCATCAACTTGGCTTCCAAAGCTAAGATTGCCAACAAAACTGAACTCTGTTGCCTTTTCTCAAAAGAAATCAACCACTGTATCAACTTTCTCATCTATTGGATGGAGAAGGTCCCCACTACCTTGAGAGAACAAATTGAAAAAGCCAAGCAGTTCCACTCTCAGCTAGCAATTGCTCAAGGGCTTCACTGCTCTCCCTCTTCCTCTGCCTATCACCCCCAGAAGGAAAGAGACCCCATGGCAATGGACATCAGTTATATCCAGTTGTCCCCTACTGATAAAGCCTGTCTGATCCAAGAGGGACATTGCTTCCAGTATAAGCAAAAGGGCTGTAGATTATCTAACCATTGTGTTGGAGCTGCACCTCCCAGACCCCCCCAAAACTTCAGCTGACCTGTACAGGTCAGGACCATAGAAATGACCCCTGCCCCATCCACCAATCCAGTTAGAAACCTGGACCATTCCATTTTTGCTTATGACAACTCCCTCAGAGAAAAGGGAGTATCACATGACCTCATCCTGAGGAACCTTTGCATCTGCCACAATGATAATTACAAGGAAGAGGAAACTACTATCACCTTCACTTCAGGTTTTTAGATCAGGAAGAAAAGAAGTCAATGCCTTCTTTCCAGTACATTGCCCCCATGTATACTACAAACATAAATGAATCTTCCATGCACTGGCCAATTCCTTTACAATATGGGAGCAAAACCAAAGTTGACCTAAATGCCCTTATTGACAGTGGAGCTACAGGATGCTTCTTGTTCTGGGAGCAAGTCTGCCACAATTGCCTTTCCCTCTCTCACCTTCCTCAACCAATCATAGCCCACAATGTAGATGGTACCAAAAACTCTGACAGAACCATACAATTTGTAACCACTTTAAAAGTATCCCTCCCTAACTCCACCACTCACCATATCCAAACATTTTTTTGTCACCAACCTAGGAAAGGAGAAAGCCATCCTGGGGCTACCTTGGTTAAAACATATCAATCCATGATTAACTGGAGAACTGGGCAGTGCTATGTCCCAGAGGAACCAGTATCACCCCCTGATAACTCACACCTCAATCATTACCTCAACAAAACAACCCTGTCCACCTCCCTTGCCATGATGGCTGCAAAGGAGGCAGTATCTCTTCCAGCTGCCTATAAAGACTTTGCTGATGTTTTTGCTGAACCTCCCCCAGGTGAACTACACCCTTCTCAAGGAGAATTGGACTTCCATATCAACCTAAAGGCTGACTTTGCCCTGAAAATCACAAAAATATATCCCCTTAATCCTGAAGAACAAAAAGCATGTAAAGAGTTCATGTTAGAAAATGTAAAAGCAGGAAAGATTTGACAGTCGACCTCCCCCCAAGCATCCCCCTTTTTTTTTGTAGCAAAGAAGGATGGCGAGCTCTGCCCTTGTCAGGACTATCACTACCTCAACTCCCATACCATCCAAAATGCTTACCCCCTTCCCCTTATCTCTGATCTCATTGATGGTTTCAAAAATACCCATTACTTCACCAAATTTGACATCCAATGGGGATACAACAATGTCTGCATCCATTCTGAAGATATCTGGAAGATGACCTGGGTAAACTTGGAAGGACTTTGGGAATCACTGGTCATGTTCTTTGGCTGTGTCAACACCCCCTCACATTTTCAAGCACTAATGAAACATATCTTTCGAGACATAATTGCAGAGGGATGGTTGAAGATCTACATAGACAACTTAGGGTATGGAACACATGACCTCCCCCTTCACCAGGAACAAACTCAACAAGTTTTACAATGACTACATGAGGAGAAGATGTATCTGAAACTCTCCAAGTGTTCCTTTGACCAAGATCACATGGAATACCTCAGTATGGTTGTATGTCACAATTCAGTTCACCTGGACCCCATCAAACTGAACACCATTTCTGCCTGGAAGTCCCCCTCCAACATTAAGGGAGTATGCTTTTTCTTAGGTTTTTGCAACTTTTATTGCTGCTTCATACCTAATTTGTCCACCATCGCTGGCCCCTTTATTGACCTCACCAAATCCTCTTCCACTTGGATGTGGAGTGATGACCAGGAAACCACCTTCCATGCCCTTCAGTCTGCCTTCACTGCCCAACCAGTGCTCTCTATGCCTGACCTTAACAAACCTTTCTCCATCATGACCAATGCATTTCTTGTGGCCTCAGGCAGCATATTACTCCAAGTTGATGACAATGGTGACCTCCATCCTTGTGCCTACCTATCCCAGACCTTCTCCCAAGCTGAATAAAACTATAATATCTATGACAAGGAACTCCTTGCAGTCATTCACACTCTCACTGCCTGAAAACACTACCTTTGTGGCACAGGACATCCTGTCACAGTCATTACCAATCATAAAAACCTCTCCTATTTCTGCCAGCCTTAGCATTTGAGTTGTCACCAAGTCACATGGCTTCTTTTCCTACAGGACTTTGATTTACAGTTTAAACATGTTCCTGCCTCCCAGGTTGCCCCAGCTGATACCCTATCATGATTTTCATATCCTCCCACTGTCATGGATAATGAGGACATCACCTTCCTCCCTGACCACCTCTTTGTGCATGCCCTGGATGCCTCCATAGCTTCCAAACTTGCCATTTCCACACCCTCTGACCCTTTTGTCCTCACAGCCTTACAATGCCTTGCCCATTCCAAAACCCCTTTAGCCCACTCTCATCCTTCTGATTGGACCTATACTGACAATCAGCTGTACTATCGTGGCCACCTCTACATCCCTGCCCAACTTCATTATGATCTTGTCACACATTTTCACTTCTCCCCTAGTTCTGAACACAGTGGAATTTTTTGCACACAGGTACTGGTTCAGTGTGACTATTGGTGGCTAGGCCTGGCCTCCTTTGTCCACAAATATGTTCTGGGCTGCCCCACTTGTCAGGCTAACAAGGTCAACACTCATCCAATGATCCCTGCTCTGTCTTCACTCCCCTCCTCTGCCACCTGCCCCTTCCAGCAAATTTCCCTGGATCTCATTACTGATTTATCCCCTTCCAATGGATATGACTCTATTTTGGTCATGGTCAACCATGGACTCTTGAAGGGGGGTATTTTCATCCCATGTACCAAAACCATCAATGCAGCAGGCATTGCAGCACTCTTTTTCCACCACATTTACCCCCAGTTTGGACTTCATGACAGGGTTATCTCTGACAGAGGACTCCAATTTGCTTCTGCTTTCAGCCTAGAACTGGCTAGACTCCTCCAGTATGACATTGTTCTCTCCTCCCCTTACCACCCTCAAACTGATGGCCAAATGGAATGTCTCAATCAAGAACTTGAAACATACCTCCATATCTACTGCCAAGGTTCTCCCACACCCTGATCTCAGTTCCCCCCTACAGCTGAATTTGCCCACAACTCCTCCCCCCACTCTTCCACCCACCAATTGCTCTTCTATCTCATAATGGAATATGAACCCCATTCCTACCCACCCCTGGGAAAAACTTTCCTGCCTGCCTTAGAACAACACATGACAGCCTTAGATGAAGCAAGAAAAGAAGCCCTTGCCATGCATGAAAAAGCTTGCTTAATTATGAAGGACAGAGTTCACTCCAAATTCATCCCCTGGAAACAAGGAGACAAGGTCTGGCTAGAGGCCAGAAACCTCCATTTTCCTGGAGCACACCCCAAACTCTCCCAACAATGCCACAGTCCCTTCCCCATTGAGAAAGTTATCTCCCCCCTTGCTTACTGCCTAAAACTTCCCCCAACATGGAAGATCCACCTGTCTTCCATGCTTCTCTTCTCTCTTCTTTTAGAACCACTGCTGAACATGGAACTCCATTTTTAAAACCACCCCCAGAAGATATGGACAGAAATGAAGAGTATGAAATCAAAATGATCCTTGCTCATTGGGAATCTCACCAAAGAAGACAATTCCTGGTCAGGTGGAAAGGATATTCATCAGCCAAAGACACCTGGGAACATGAAGATAATCTAGAACATTCTCAGGAACTCCTGGATGCTTATAAGTTGGACCACCCCCTAGAATTCCCTTTATTGCTTCCTCCCTCCCACTAACAATATGTCATCCTACACTTCATCCCATTCTGCCTCCCCTGCCTCACACCTTTCCCCTTGCCCTGCTGACCTGCCTCTCCTCCGCATCCCTAAAGAATTCCCTATTCACCTCAGCTGCCTGCTGGTCAACCAGCTCCATATCATTCTTGCCACTGTCTTGGAGAGCCCCACCCTCACCTTCACTTTAGAACAATCCACAGTGTACCCTGGCACAACCCTCCTCCCTCCTCTGGCCAATATTTACAGATCCATTGCCTTAAGTCGCTTCCACCTCACCAACTTTCTCCTGGCAGAGCCACATTCTCAAGCATACAATTCCCTCACACAGGGAATGGTGGAATCAAGCAACCTAGTGTTGGATCTCTTAGCCACAGAAGAACTTGGTATGCTAATAGACTTCCTATCCCCCAACCTCCTTTG
Source organism: Tylopilus vinaceipallidus (assembly GCA_038089215.1). Taxonomy (NCBI): domain Eukaryota; kingdom Fungi; phylum Basidiomycota; class Agaricomycetes; order Boletales; family Boletaceae; genus Tylopilus; species Tylopilus vinaceipallidus. The sequence goes on from JBBPKK010000459.1 coordinate 14,893, forward strand.
CCCCCATATTTGCCCCATCCTTGATCTACTAGCTTATCCCAGCCTCCATTACTACCTCCACCCTCCCAGCTATCATAGGGACCCTATTCCTTGTGGAACCTCTGTCTCACTCACCAATCATTTGTCCTCCCCCCCTCTGATGTCCAGGAAGCTGAAAGGCAGCTGTTCTTTCAGGACAGGCAATGCTTGTCTCCCTTCACAAGTGTATGCACCCACTGGAGGGGGCAACCTCACATCCAAACCATACCCTCCTCCCCCCATATCAACAATGAGACTGCACCTCTCCCTGTTATCCTGCCTTCACCTTCCCCCCTTGTTACAGGTTGCCCTAATAGGCCATGCTTTGTTTGCAGAGCCCTGGACCACTGGAGAATCTACTGCTCTCAATATTGCTGCCCCTACTGTGACATCCTATCTCCTGGTCACTCCCAGGCCTCCTGCCCCAATCGTCATTGTAACTACTGTGACTGCCTAGGCCATGTTGTGGAAAACTGTCCTTTTCAGGATACAACCTCCCCTCTTGAAGTGAATGTGCCAGTTTTGGGAGAGAAGGATGCTTGGCACAAACAGTATGATGGGGACTCCACCTCAGATTGGTTTGAACAGGATGGAGAATGATGGGAAGAGGGAGATCAAAGGGCTGCCAGTGCAGCCTGAAGTCAGGAGGATGTGTCAGAAGTGGTACCTCCACCTTAGTGAGGGGGTAATGTTATATTTTCTCCACCTATTCTTTTTTTCTTTCTTTCCTGTCCAACTGTATGTACACTTATCCATCCTAGGGCTCATCCTCATTACCCTCAAAGCCCTATGGTTTGCTTTTGTCCACATCCTATGTCTTTCTCTTTCTTCATTCTTATCACTTGGCATATGGGCTGTGCCATCTCCTAGTTACCACCTCTTTCCATTAGAATGTTCTGATGCTGCAGACACTGCCCTGACAGTTCTTATTTTTTCTGATGCTTCTTTGCAGCATTCTCCCTTTTTGTCTTGTTTCCACACTAGCCCTAAAGTACACAGGATGTATATAAGGACTACGGATTAGCTTGGGGATCCCCCAGCTAAATCTGTGCAATCATATGTAGTGTCTAGCATTCTTTGAGTGATTGGCACACAATCCCTCTTAGTATTCCTTTTGAGGCAAATGTCATTAGCTCTACATCAGTGAGCAACTTGTGAATGTGGAGACTTCATACTGCTTCACTTTGTAGCTTGCATTATGTCATACCTTGCATAACAGTGTGAGAGTAGCCTGAGCCATGCTATATGCTAGTCATAGGTTGCACTTCAATGAGCTCATGTTCAAGTCATATTTTCCCCCTTTGCAGGCCCTTCTGCATCATATGTGCTGTAGAGTGAAACTGTACTATACATACTACTGTCATGTCCTCCCCATGCTGACACCATCATCATTGTCACAGTTGGGCTATGGGAATGGCTACAGGCATGCCATTGTAGTCATCATACTGTGGGGTAGTGGTAGTTCTATGCCTGTCCTCCCTGCACTGACACCATTGCTGTCATCACCATTGCCTTGCAGCATTGATCACAAATGTATTGTTGTTGTTGTTGTACTGTGCAAGGGTGGTGGTTCCATGCCCATCCTTCCTGTGCTGACACTGTCATCATTGTCATATTATGGAGTGGTAGTGATTCCATGCCTGTCCTCCCCACACTGATGCCATCATTGTCATACTATGGGGCAGTGGTGGTTCTGCACCCATCCTCCCCACACCAACACCACCATTGTCATCACTGTTGCACCATGGCATTGGCCATGGGTGTGTTGTCCTCATCATCATACTGTGATGATGGTGGTAGCAAACATCCTTGTCATCATCATAGCAACATGAAATGGGCCCTTGGCACATCATTATTGCCATCTTCTGGTGAATCTGCCAGGCCTCACACTTACTCCATTGTTGTCACTGTTCCATGGCTGTAGTGGTTGTGGTGGTGACAATGGTGGCAGGGCTGCATTAAAATCACCATCATCATCATCCTCAGAGAATCATGGTATTACTGGGACATGGAGCAAGGGAGGCAGTGGGTGTTGAATGAAGGTGGTGAGTTGAGAGACAAGCAGTGGTACATAATGTCACACAAATTCAACTGTCACATGATTTACTCACACTAAATTTTTTGTACAAGTGCTGGAGGATTACACCTCAGGCAAGGTTGGATATGTACTGGGAATGTAGTTGATAAATAGTGTTGAACAAATTCTGCCTGGGAAATAAGCTATGTTGGTGACACATATTCAATAACATATTAAGAAAATGTACTAGACTTAGTTGAGCTAACTTAATCTTCTAAAATAGGTAAAATAATTGTGAGATGATTTGTTGTTGTTATGAAGTTAGAGGAAATACAAGGAATATATTTTAACTAAGATTACAAAATATTATCCAGGTACATATTCCTCAACATATTCAGACAATGTTCTGGAGTATGTAAGAGTGGCACTGACCCACATGCCCTGTACATAGTCTGGAACATTGTCTAAATATTTAGATTAATATGTATCTAGATAATATTCTGTAGTCTTAGTCAGAATATTTCCCTTGTATTTCCCTTAACTCTGTCATGACAACAAATCATCTCACAATTATTCTAACTTTTTTGGAAGTCTTGGTTAGCTCTATGGCGGAATAGGTGCACATTTATTTCAATCACATTTTTGACCACCACAATGCCATAATTTGGCACTGTGGGCCACAAAAATACCAACTGGACTGTGAAAATACTAATTAGACAATGAAAATACCAATCAGACTGCAAAAATACTGATTAGACTGCAGAAACATCTGTGTAGACCACAAAAAAATTTAGTGTGAATAAATCATGCAACAGTCAAGTTTGTGCTACACATATTACTGCTTGTCCCTCAATCCACCATCTTTATATGACACCCACCACCTCCTTGCTCTACATCCTGCCAACACCATAGTGCTCCAAGGATGATGGCAATGGTGGTTTTGGCACAAGGGGGTGGCCCTACTAGGGTATATAGGTAGTATAGGGGGAAATGAACAAGTTAATTACTAATACGATGCAAAAATGATGGGCAACAACAAGCGTCATCCAAATGCATCCATAGAGCTTCCTGACAAGCCAACATGTGACAACAATGACAAGACATGTGGATTCAAACCACCAGACAAGGTAAAGAGCCCCTAGACACAAAATGTTGGAGGTGGGCCACATGGGAGTGTCATGCATGGCCATGCAGATGCAGACAGCCATGGTGAGGTCAGAGGAGCACAACCAAATGCACAGGTCAATAGGAAGAATGCTAGCACACATCATAGCATGCCAATCGAGGGAAAAAGAGCCCCTGCACACAAGCAGGAGTGACCAGCAGCAGAAGCTGACAAAAATGATCAGCACACCTCCAGAGGCAATGGTGATGCACCTAGACAGCCCTATGGGCCACCCCCACCACCTGACAAGCCTGCATGACAATGAGTCAAGCCCCTGAGCATCAAGCTCAAGGACGAGTGAGCTGAGTATACATACGAGCTCCAAGCTCAGACTCACCAGACACAACACATACATGACAACATCATATAGCTATGCTAAGGATGCCAGCAACCAGCCTAAGAACTTGCAGAACACATCAGGAGGTTAGTGCGAATGCCCAGATGCAGAAGACCAAGGGTATTCACCTCAAGGGCCCCAAGTTGAGCTAGGCATGCCAACTGTCAACAAAGCATATGCATCCAGAGGGTCCAACAGTGTCAGAGACATTAGAGACATGCCAAAGAAGCTGTGCAACACATCAGAATATGTTAGAGGAGGGCTAAAGTGAGTGGAGCAGCAGGACCTACCTTGAGAAGCTTGAAACACACCATACAGCCCAGACAACACCAGACAATGCCCAAGGTATACAGGATCACCCTGGAAGCTGTCAGCACCATGGATATCATGAAATGGACTCACCAAGTCCAGGTAGAGAGCCAGGAGGCCTAGGGGGTGAGTGGATCAAGTTGAGGGATGACAAGCATGATCAGACATGCCAAACCAGTGGAGACAGAGCCAGGATAGACATAGTTTGGCAGTGGATGGATGGTGCAACAAGTAACATGGACATGGGCTCAAAACGAGTCGATACAAAGACACTAGCTCACTTATCAATGGCTCCTGTTTAGCTAAATCTGGCCTTATAAGCCCCAGGCTGCCAGCTTGGCCTGGCTTGGTTGGCCTGATGGCCTGAGACCAGGCCAGAACATCAATAAGAGCAAGGGGAGTGGTGGGTGTCAAATGAAGATGGTGAATTGAGAGACAAGTAATAGTATGTGTAGCATGAACTCAAAGTGCACTGTATATTAGTCATCTTTGTGGCATTTTTTGTGGTCTACACAGATGTTTCCGCAGTCTAATCAGTATTTTTGTGGTCTGATTGGTATTTTTATGGTCTAATTAATATTTTCGCAGTCCAGTTGGTATTTTCGTGGCCCACAGTGCCAAATTATGGCACTGTGGTGGTCAAAAATGTGATGGAAATAAATGTGCACCTATTCCGCCATATAGCTCTCCCGAGTCTAGTACATTTTCTCAATATGTTGCTGACTATTTATCTCAAACATATGCTGTAAGTACTTATTTGACCTTGCCTGAGGTGTTAAGAAATAAAATCTACTGTACTACGATATTTTTACTAGCTAACATTTGCCATCTTTGTGGCATTTTTCGTAGTCTATATTGTCATTTCCACGGTCTAACCAGTATTTTCGCGGTCTGATTGGTATTTTCGTGGTCCACAGTGTCAAACTATGGCACTGCGGTAGTCAAAAATGTGGCCAGAATAAATGTGCACTTATTCCGCCATATACCTCAAAGACTGGTATTTATCGCGTTGATTCAACACCCCACTTATTTTGCAGGTGGAGTTTAAGATATTCGATCATGCCGTTCCTACGTCTTTTTGTAGGAAAACCTTCCTGATTAGGCTTACCGAACGGTCCGGTTACCGTTACCGGTTGTCCCGAGCCCCCGCGCTCTGTCCCCTGGCCTAGACAAGAGGCTAGACGAATATACCCCCATGCCCTGGGTTGGCATGCAGATCGCATCGTATGTATCGAGGTCATAGTGACGCCATACCCTTTCCCCAATGTGCCTATGACATCATACCCTAGACCGCCTCACTTATGACATCATAGTTTATTCGCTGTATATATATCGTTAGGTTTCGCCCATGTACAGTAACTTTGATATTTTGAATCCTTAGGTCATATTCTTTGGTCTTCCCCTATCCATTCAAGCCCTCAATATCCTAGTTCGTTCCAAGCCTAAACCGACTTCACTTACGCCCTAGCGCTGCTCCTAGTCCCCTGAAGGCAGTAGCGGTCCTCGCATAGGAGCTATCGCCGTTTGCCGGCATCGTTTATCGTTTGGTCCTAACATAATATCAAAGTTCACCTACTTCAGCTGATTAGGAAGAGTCGGTTGTATCCGCCTAGGAAGGTAGTGTGGAACGAAGGTATTCGAGGCACGTCCCTAGCCTCTGTCAGTTGAAGCTCTGATTAAAAGCTTTGGGTCTGGGCTGGAGCTTGATTTAGTTCGCTCGCCACAAGGTCAGTTTGGGGTCTGAGTAGAAAGGCTTATTCTCGTCGCGCTCCCTCCCGTCCGTGTGTGGTCATTCCCACGGATATTGATTACAGATAGTGTCTGGTGCGCCATTCGAGGCAAATCAGGGAGAACTGAGGCTCTGATCGCCCAAGCGGTCATCCGGTCAAGAGTTCCAGGCACTAGGCCGCTTCTGGAGAGGAAAGAGAGTTTGAGTAGGAAAACCCCTGTTGAGTATTGAGCGTGCTGCTGTGCGCTGCCGTGCTCATCCCATACCCGCCCTCGCGCTCGTATGAAGAAGAAGGAAAACGTCACTGAGTTGGGCCACCAAACCCGTCAAAGCCTCGCGCTCTCATACGTCGTAAGTCGTTAGACGATTGCAAGTCATACGCCGTCCCCTTCTTAGTGATCGCCATGTCGCTTGCCGCTACTCTTACCACCGCCATCATACTGCTGTTGGTCGCTAGCATATCGCTGGTAAAGGCTCTTACTGCCGGATTAACAAGCACCGTCGCCGTCGCCGTTATATTTGCCGTGTACGCCCCCGCGGCCTACCTTGTCACGTGCATCTTAGGTGCCCTATATCGGATCATGGAAGCTGGTTGTAGCCATGACGCCGATCACCGCCAGAGTCAACCCCACGTTCCTCGGCTCGACGAGACCCAGATCGAACGAGAAGAGCCCGAAGAAGCAGTCATTGCCCCTGTCGTCGAACCTAGTTCCGGCATGGTGGGATACTACGCTGAGATCGAGCTAACCCCTGAGGAGGCGGCCGATTGGCCTCAGGGTGAGAGAAGGTCGGTCATTGAGAGACGGATGGAGCAGTCTCAAGACGAGGTGGACGTCGCCACGTCTCAAGGTTGGGAGGACTGGTCACCCTCGCCGACACCTATCCCAGAGATGGCTGGGTCATCAACATCGCAAGGAAGTTATTGGATCCCGGAGGATGGTCGTTCCGAAGGCTATGGGTTAGCAATTGAGGAGCACACAGATTCGGAGGATGATAGTACAGAAGTCGCCATATCCGTCGAGGAGCTTCAAGAGAGATCTCGGTCTGCCGATGACAAGGCACCGGAAAGGGAGGAACAGCCCCTGGCCCTGAGCCAAAGCCTGCACGCAGCTGCGACGTCAGCTTTACCAACCGTTCCCGATGTAACCGGCACCCGCATGGTCTTTGACCCGCTGCTGGAGCACTTCCACGAAGTGTGCGCCGTATGTGAAACACCGGTTAGCCTATACCTGGACGCGCTCTGTCCGGTGTGTTTCCCCGAGGAAGAAGAGTACTTGGATGAGAGCACCGCTCTTGAAAACGAGCCACCCAAGTCCGTCCCATGGTCACCCCTGGTCTCCGTTGATGATTGGGATTATGACGACAGCTATGACGACTTTGATCACCATGACGTCCCGTGGACTTTGGAGCCGATTATTGAAGAAGATGAAGAGTCTACGCCTCGCCCTCTGCCCCTGTCACTTGAGGAAGTCGATCCGATCGACGAGGAGGCTCAGATTCTCAGGTACATCGACTACACCCCCATGGAAGTTGATTCCACACCCCCGACCGAAAATTCTTATGCCGCCCCCGCTTTGTCTTGGTCCGACAAAGCCGAACCCAACATATTGGATGTCGCCATTGGAGTAGAGCCCCGCGCTCCCCGCATCCCATTGAAGACTTGTGAGGCCGAGTATACAGCCTCTGACTTTAGGTTCACTCCGATGGAGGTCGAAAGGCCTATAGTGAACTTCACTCCCCATCCTGATTCCCCGATCCGGGCTACCATCGCCACCGGATCACTAGGCGAAGGCCCCGCTGCCGTGCCATCACCCTCCGCGAGATATACTAAGCCACCGCGCCGTTCGCGCAAGGCTCCCCGCTCAAAGAGGCCGTCGCTTACTCCTAAGCAAGAGTATAAACTGCCAGGTACTCCTAAGCACGAGTATAAACTGCCCCATACTCCTGAGCAAGAGTATAAACTGCCCCTTACTCCTCAGCATGAGTATAAACTGCCAGTTCCTCCAGTTCATGAGGTTAAACCAAATGCCCCACCGGCAAGTGGTAAAACTGCTTCGGTCCCCGAGCAAGGAAGCAAAAGGCTCATGGATGGTCCTGCCGACCATGAGGTCAAGTCGGCATTGAACATAGAGGGAGGAACAGCCCCTAGAAAGACTGCACAACCCGCCACGTTGGCGAAGGCTCCGCGACGAGTGAAAACTAGGAAGGCATCCGCGATTGATGAAAAACTAGCCCCCAGAGCTTGTGTGCACGCTCGCCACAAGTTCGTCGCTGAAGCTGCCGTATGCAGCCGATGCCAATTCCCTTGCCCGGCCTTCGTGTTCAGATGTGCCGAGTGTACCGACGTGCTGTTTGCACTATGCAACAGCTGCCACAAGTCGATGATGAAGACCTCTGTGGATTCCCCCACCGCTACACGCCGTAGGCAAGTAGTCAAGTCCGTCCCCGCGCCCGCCGCCACCGGGAGGACCGGCGTCCCTGCCAAGGATACTCCGGAACGAGTTAAAACTACTGACGGTCTGGCCGCCGATATGGTCAGCCTTACCAGAGCATGTAATAAAACTGCTCAACGCGTGGAGAAAGTGTTTGACGAAGTGTGGCAACTTCGAGAAGAATCAAGGCGTTGGCTTGAGTCGCACCTCATACTTGAAGGCTCAAGACGTTTCTGGCCGGTTTACACCGAATGGTATTCAAGAAACGTTCCCGACGATAGACTCGACTTGGAAGACCCGCCGCCCGAACCTCCCGCGCAAGCTTATTGGAGAGGATACTTCGACTACCCATCTAACTAGTCCGGTCCAAGATCGCCGATGAAGACCGTGCCGTATGGCCGTCAACATTGGTCGCTCGGAGATCGACCCTTAGAAGGGGGGTAATGTAGGAAAACCTTCCCGATTAGGCTTACCGAACGGTCCGGTTACCATTACCGGTTGTCCCGAGCCCCCGCACTCTGTCCCCTGGCCTAGATGAGAGGCTAGACGAATATACCCCCATGCCCTGGGTTGGCATGCAGATCGCATCGTATGTATCGAGGTCATAGTGACGCCATACCCTTTCCCCAATGTGCCTACGACATCATACCCTAGACCGCCTCACTTATGACATCATAGTTTATTCGCCGTATATATATCGTTAGGTTTCGCCCATGTACAGTAACTTTGATATTTTGAATCCTTAGGTCATATTCTTTGGTCTTCCCCTATCCATTCAAGCCCTCAATATCCTAGTTCGTTCCAAGCCTAAACCG
>JBBPKK010000460.1:0-23682 GCA_038089215.1 Tylopilus vinaceipallidus
GGATGAGTGACATTAGGTTAAGAGTGTAGCAAAGTTGGTAGTAAAGTGTAGGGCAAGGTGACATTAGGTCAAGAGTGTACCAACTTTGGTAGTGAAAAAGTGTAGTCAAGTCTGACTAACATTTGACTGACACTAATTAAAGTGTAGCCAAAGTATAGTCAACTTTGGTAACGAAAGTACAGTCATAGTATGACTGACACTAGTCAGAGTGTAGTCACTTTGGTAGTGAAAAAGTATAATATTGTAACAGCATGTGTGGATAATGCCATGTCACACACAAGTCAAACAATGATGACAATGGGGGCACCCCACTTGTTATTTGTATATGGGGGACCATCTTATATATCAATCAAATTTACTTACTACTTCAACAACAAACTATACAAAATAAAAGAATGTTAAACCTTACTATTGACTACTCTACCTTATGTAGACAAAGTGTGGGTTATGTAGGACTATATAGTATAAAGTTGAAAATTCTTACAGGACTACTAGTACTATAATACACATAGGCTATATAATCTTTGAATGGTGCAAAAAACATAGTGGTCTGTGGGGTGTTATGACTAGCCCGGGTAGGGGTAGAAGTAGCCCTTGGTTTGGGTCAAGGGGGTTGAGACAATACAAGAACACAAGGGGATTCCTTGTGGGCTAAGTTATAATGACGCTAGTGATGAGCTAGGTCGAGTTGAGGTTTCAGAGGACTAGCTGGCACTTAACTGTGGCCAGGAGATGTCAAGAGGAGTGTATTCCACAAGGGAATCGAAGGTACAATGCAAGGTATTACAAGGGAGAACAAGTCTAAGGAGTATCTGTGGTATCGAAGGGTTTATATACTCGAGGGGACCGCTTTAGGGCAAGTGTGAGAAATGGAAGAAGTGATGATGAAGCAAGTGAGAGATAAAGGTGATTGGTCAGAGATAAGAGTGAGTCATCACACTTTAGGGTAGACGTGGGAAGTGGAGTGAGTCATCACAGAAGAAAAGAAAAGATAGTCCGGGGCAAGAGTCAAACCAGCGCATGGTGGTACAAGAACAAGTGAATCATAACATGGGGTCTGTACAAACCCCACAGACAATCTGAATCTGTACAGACCCTACAGACAATCTAAATCTGTATGATCTGTGAGTGCTCTGTACAGAATCCCACAGATCACTTGGGCACTGTAGTTGACTGTACATATGGGGACCTTTTTGTAGTACTTGTGACTACTGTAGAATACTGCACAGAAGTGGTATGATTTGCTGATGTACCTCCATTGAAAAAGTGAGAACTGAATAATTGTTGCAATGTCAAGTTGTCAGTGGCGAAGCTAAGGAATCATCCTTGCATACATACTGTAATCATATGCAACGAGAGTGATCATGATAACTGTGGTATCATGTGAGAACAAATAAAGTTGACAAAAGTTGCTCCATACTACTTATGCAATTGCCCTGCTAAATACCTAGTAGAACAGTCTTGGGAGTGGAGGCCATACTAGCAATGCTGTTATGTGTCTCCCACTGCACAAGAGACTGAAAGATGTTCAAGAGATGCAACCAGTGTGGACAATACAGTGGGGGCACAAAGGAGCAGGCTCAACCTTGATTAATTTAATTTAAAGGGTGGATATTTACCTGACGAATAGCTGTCTCAATCATTGCATGGTATAGAATGGTTGCTGTTGAGGGCTTGATTCACAAAATTCAAGTTTGCATGCAGCCATCAGAACACAGCCACCATTCGAGAGTGCGGCTCTGCATGGATATGTACAATAATCAGTGCATAATGTCAAATTGTGGCTCAGTCGCTGTTCCAGAACTGAGATGATGTTTTTCTGAGGATTCTCTGACGCAGACCATAACATTGTTCCATCTGACATGATTATGCATCCTTGGATCCCAGTGATCACTACCAAGGGACACCACACCCTGACAGGTGTATTGATACAATTGGACAACAGTAGACAAGCTTGTATTGATACAGTGTGATGCTCCCCAATCCATAAAATGTATTAATACAGCTGCACCAGTATCCCCTGATTGAGACAGAAGCAGGCCGCTTTAGTACATGTTACATAAGCATTTAGAAGCGACCAAAAGCAGCCACTACTCCACTGGCACATCCATTTTGGGAAATCTCTGTAATCATATGTTGTCACTACTTTTCTTCAATCACAGCAGTTCTCCCTTGCCATCCCCTTAGCTAGTTACATGTATAAATGTAATATAAACTACAATAAAGTGTCTTCACCATCAGGAAGTGAGTGTACAGTGCTTTCTGGTAGTACCATAAAGGATAGGGGTGAAAACAAAAACCAATTCGCATTTTTGACATGTCTAATATATAGAAATTATGAATACACACCCAATTACCCTTCATACATATGTATAATATATCAGCAGCCCAGGAAGCCAGGATACAAACTAGAGAAAATATATCATGTTCACCTCCTGGGTGGTGTAATGCTTCTAACACTTTTTGTACTAAATATAATGCTTCAGAAGTGTGGAGGGCTCTTTATGTAGTCATTCTCTTGTACTCTAGCTGGTTTCCCACTTCCAAGCACAGCTTAGAGCCTTTCCAGCATGCTTTTTTGATGTTTTTATCCATAGGGGTCTACAAAATGATACATTGGATATATTGTCAGGGCAGCTATCCAGACCTCTTGTATGCACAACAATATATCCCTGAATAGACTTTGGGAATACCCTATTGAGAATTACAGGCAGGAAGAGTGATTTGAGGTTTTTCAAATCATGGGAACTTTATATAGGGGGTCCAGAGATAAGCTAGATCACAACATAAAGTCATCATTCTGGCTTCCACAACACATGGATAAGCCTATTAATGATAGGATATGGATATACTACATTATACCTGGTTGTCTGTAGTGTCTGATCTGTCTGATCTACCATCTGAAAAGTCAAAAACGCGAAATTTTGCAAGTACATGTATGAGTAGCATGTACCATGCACTATGGAATGCTCATGCTATTATAGGAGATTTATCACTTTTCTGAATTCTAAATGTTTTCTAGTAAATCAGACAGATCAGACACTTCAGGCCACCAGATATAATGTAGTAAATCTGTTGGCATCAAGCCAACAAAAGAACATGGGCAAGCTTATGTAAGCCCATGTATATGTGCATCATGAGTGTGCATCATAGCAGAGTGTTGTAGTATACAGCTCATCCCCATCTCAGCTTACACTACAAATATATGGAATTAGAAAATCAATAGAGTACAAGTAGTATATAAGTGAGGGACTAGTGTCCCCTAATAATAACAACTCTTGTTTGTCGTTCCCCATCTTGTCTGCCTCACAACTTGACTCTCTTCCACTCAATTAGTAAACATGCTCACATGCTCACATCACATACTCCAACAAGGGTTATGAGCTCTGTGCTCTAATCTAGCAGATACAAGAAATCAAATCAAATTAACATGTCAGGCAGTGGGGGAGTTACCCCTATGCAAATCTCAAGTCCTCAGAGCCAAACAAACATGGCTCCACCTCCACAAGGCTCACCACTGCCTTTGCCACCAGGCAATACCCCTGCCAGTTTCCAAAGTTCAATTGGATCAGGCCAGCCAGCAACCAATCACAGTGTGTGTTACGATTTGCCCTATGGCCCATCACTTTAGTATAGTATCATGTCAATGGACTTAGACATATTTTACTCAATGAGCATGTGACCATGAGACTTAGCACATGACTAGTTCATGTGACGACTGGCTATGGAGAGATCTGAGCTGTCCAGTGTCAGGCATGCATGTGGTAGGGGCCTAGACCCTTATCTGCCTCAAGTATTTAATCACCATGCCTTGAGGCACTTATCTTTGATTGCCATGCCTCATGGCACTCTAGACCACCTCATGTTAGGCACAGTTCCCACAGTATGATGTATGTAGTCTTCTTTCTCTCACATGACATCATAGATAGTATGCAATGTGTAGATATGCACAGACCATGTAGTCAATATGTACAAACATGCCCTATGGTATATATAGGATGAATATATGATTCAAGGACCTCAGTTAAGTCCTTGTGGCATTCCCCCATAACCTTAGCTCTTATAAGCCTAGTGAAAGTAGCCTGAGCCATGCTATATGCTGGTAACTGGATTGTGCTTCATTAGGACTTAACTCTCTTCTGCTCACCCTGCTCTATTGTGCCTAGCAGAGCCTATCTGCTAAAACATAGCTGGACCTGAGGCTTATACAGGACCTTTGTCTTCTTTGGGCACCCCCTATTCTTTTTAAGTAGTCACTCTCTATACAAGAGGATAGTCTCTTAGCAAATTAGTTGTGGAGAAGTCCATCACCTTGAGAGGTGTTAAAGCATTTACAGCTGATTTCAAAATGATGCAGAAAATGCAACTTCAAAATTTGCATGGCTGTGTGAGGACCCCACACACATTTGAGTGAAATCATGTATGGGAAAAAAAAAAGCTTGGTTGATCCATCAAACCCACCATGCCCCACCAACTGTCCAATGACCTCAAAGCTCATATTCCAGCCCTCCATAGTCAGGGTTACACTGTCAAGCAAATCTGTAGCATTCTAGGTGTCAAAAAATCACTTGTATACACAACACTTGGGTGCTATGGAACTTATGGTGTTGTGTACAATCCCTTTACCTACTCTCATGTTATTGGTCACCACTGAATTCTCAACATGGCCAATGTCCATTTTATACAGTCTGTAGTTCAACACTGCCATACTATTTATCTTGATGAGATCCAGCATGAGCTCTACATCAAGTGTCACAAATATGCAACAATTCCAACCATTCTTTGTACCATCCAATGCCTTCAGTTCACATACAAAACAATTTCTGCCTCTGCTGCTGAACATAACAAAGAAGTATGAGCAATGTACATGAACCATATCACAGCTGAGGTACTTGACCCAAATATGCTTGTGTTTATTGATGAGGCAGCCAAGGATATGTGCACATCTACTCATCTGCAGGGTTGGTCATTATGGGGGCAATGCTGGTGTGTGAGGGAACCTTTTGTCTGCAGTATGTGGTACTCCATTCTTCCAGCAATCACCCTTGATGGAATCATTGTGTATGACATAGTTGAGGGCCTGATTGATAGTGAACAATTTGTACAATTTTTGAGGGACCATGTGGTGCATAAACATTGTTTTTATTCATTACTTCTGATCTACATTTGATACAGATGCTTTTTACCAACCCATACCCAGGCCCACATAGTGTAATCATTATGGACAACTGCCACATCCATCATAGTAAGCATGTTTGTGAACTTGTTGAAGACATGCACTGTATGTTATTTTGGGTATAACAAATTCTTATTGATGCATTTCTAGTGTGCAAACTTCTCTACTTGCCACCATATTCCCCTGATTACAATCCAATTGAGCAAGCTTTTTCATCCATCAAATTATACCTGCATCGTTATTCAGGTGACTTGTCCCAGATGGCAATTGTTTGCACTTGTCAGAATATTACACCAGAGAAGGCAGCTGGATTTTTTAGATCATCAGGCTATATGGTGTAAAATATGTTGGCTTTTATATATTGTATATTGATCAGAGTCTAAGTAGAAATATGCATCAGTGTTGTGTACCATCAGTGAATACTTAGACTTGGTATGAAAAATTGCAAAGACTAAACAACATAGTATAGGTAGCTACTGTGTCTACTTGCCTGACTTGTCAACAAAGTAACTATCTGGAACAGGCAGCCACTGTTTCTGAATGTCACAATGGTAGTATAAATCATAGTCCTTGATAGTGGAGGGCTTGGGCACATTTAAATAATTGCCATACCTCAAGTCTCCAAAGTCAATTGGCCCAGTTCCATCATCTTGCACCAACAGATCTGCATCACTTCTGTTTGATGGTCCTTCCCCAGGTGCTCTCATTGGTGGGCCACTAAAATGACAACCTCCACTGTCATGATACTGTCTCTCATAGGCAACCTCTTTTCTTGAGTGAGAATTGGATTTGGCCAATGTCACAGTGTTGCTATGTTTGCGCTTTGCATCTGGGCTGCTCCACCATGCAAAACTGCCTTTTTTGAGCCATACAATATTGCCAGTTGAGATACCAATCCCTGCAAGAGTCTTGTCATCAATATCAGCAAGGATGTTGGGCCCTATACCTTGTGATTCAAGCTGCCATTCATATATTCTAGCATTCTGAACACCAAGGTTAGCTTCTGCATAGTGCAAAAACTGTGACAGCTGGGTTGGTGAGGGGATATGTGGCAGACTCTACCTTTTTGGTGTTGTGTGAGTAGGTAACAAATTTGCGGTGGACACCATGTGTGGTGGGGCTGATCTGGGTGATGCCAAGGAGAGACCTGAATTTGTAAGTGTCTGGAGCAGAAGGATGAACATCAGAGAGTTGACATTGATGCTTGGTGAGGCTGGGGATTGTGCACTTGTTTTCCAGGCAGGATGTAAGAATGGTGCCTTGTTTGCCATGTTGAATGACTTGAGATTAGGCTGAATCTGTAATGTAGCCTGTCCTTCCTCCTAGGCATGTGTCAGAAGATGTTCAAATCTGAAAAAAAAAAAACATACAAGAGCATGACACCAATCAAGGATCATAGCAGGCATCAATGGAAGTGCTCCCATTGGCCCAATGTATGTAAATCCCTCATTGTCTTCATTTTTGTAAAGCTTTTGTAGCTTGATACACCACCATGCAAGTCGCATATCCAAGTCAGAGGTGCCACATATGTTTTTCTTTATATGTTGCAAACTTTAGAGCACAAAAACTTCAAATAATTCATACCTTGCCAGCATTACTATTTGTGTCAGACATATCACTGGAGTCATCCCCTGAGTCATCACAGGGAAGCTTTTCAACATCTTTCATATTGACAAAGATCTTGATAGCACTGGAGGTCACTGCTAAAATTTTCTTCACCATCTCCTTGTAGTCCACTCCATTGTTGATGTCCATGGCATTGCTCACACTTTGGCTAGAATGGTACATGGTAGATTTAGTAACTCGACTCAGAGTGAAATAAACTCATACCTCTTTGCCTTTGGTGGTACAAACTTGAATGGAAATCACTTCTTCTCAGAGACCTTGTAGTTGTTGTAACCATGCTTCTCCAGGATGCCCTGTAAAAAAATAATGTAATTATCAGGAGTGGGCATAAAAAGAAGTTCTTTTGTTTTGATAGTCTTCTCTTCCTTTGTGGTACTACCTTTGCCTTTGCCTTTTTTTTTTATGGCTGAATAGACAGTCAGAGCAATGGTGAAGGCACAATTTCTCTCTTTGGGACAAGTAGGGGAGGGTGACAACATGGTGTGACACAGCATAAGCTTTCACTGGCACTCTCACTCAGATGCATGCAGGGTTCTCACACAGCCACATGAATTTTGAAGTTGCATTTTCCACATTGTTTTGAAATCAGCTGTAAACACTGCAGCACAACCCCCCTTTTTCTTCTATTGCCAAAAGGTGTGCTCACATGAGGCACATTTATTCTAGTCTATGTAATACTGGTCACAGTTGGTGCAAGAGCAGTCTTGTGCCCATCAACTGTTGACATATGAACCGAGTCAGGAAGGCTATTGGCCTGATCGGATTATTGGTTGAGTGAGACTAGCCCTCCTGATTAGCTACAAAGGATGCTTGGAGTTGCCCACTCCACCCAAACTCTCAACTGGGAAGCCAGTCAAATCTCTATATGAGTAAAGGTTGAACTGGTAGATGAACTGGAGTATGAATTCAACCCAAACAACCAAGTAACAGTCAAAGTTGAAGAAGAGAAAGTAAATCTCACCCTTCTTGAACCACTCCCCCTCCCTGACGCCCAGGCCTTCTTCCCTGTGGAGCATCACTATGAATACACCCCCCTTGTGGTAAAGAAACAGGCAAGGTTTGACTTAGGACCCAATGGGGGACTAGTCCAACACTTTTATGTACCCTGCACCAAACCATATGGCACACCAAAAAGACTCCAGCAGGAGCAAACCAGAAGGTCACAAAGAGAAAAGTGACACAGGCCATACAATCCAAGGCCAAAGGTTCTTAGTAGGAAGTAGATAGTACTACTAGAACAATTTATCACCATTTCAGAATCATCAGATTCAATTCCCCCCTCCCCAAAAAGAATGGATTTCGCTCAGCAGATCCATGACATGCAAGTCCTGCTGGCAGGACTCCAAACACAACTCACCACTGCTGAAGTAAGAGCAGCACAAGCAGAACAACAGGCTGCTGCAGCCAAAGCAGCAGCACAAGGACCTCAGGCCAAGGTAAAGGTCACAAAGAAAGTTGATCTGATCCCTGACCCAGGATTGTTCAATGGAGACTACAGCTGCTTTGATGAGTGGTGGGTCAAGATGCAGGTGTACCTGCAAATGAATAAGGAAACATTCACTTCAAAGAAAGAGGTGACCCTGGCTATCTTGTCTTGGATTGGCTCAGGGAAAGAAGCAGACAAAAATGGAGCAGGAGAATGGGCATGCTTCCATATCGAGACAAAATTAGATGATGACAAATGGTGGAATGTCGCTGAACTGAACATGGAATTGTCCCACCAGTTCAGGTCAGCAACAAGACAGGAATGAGCACTGAGGGAGCTCCAAACCCTCAAACAAGGAACAAGGCAGACAGAGGCCTTCCTAAGGCAATGGGAAACTCTGTACTGGTATGCTGGAATAGATGAGGTCATGGGAGTTCACCTCTTAGTAAAGAATGCCCGAGAGGAGATAGTACAACACATCTCCCTCAATCTCCATGGGGATGATGCCCTGACAAACCTTGCCAATTGGATCGGCCAAGTAAGGAACATGGGGAATGCATTCAAACAATTTGAGTTAGCTTGTTGCTCAGACAAAAGATGGAGCAACAATGCAGCTGCTGGATCGTTCAGCTGACAGGACCCTAATGCAATGGACATAGATGCTGCCCGAAAGGGTAAGTGTTTCAATTGCAATGATGATCACCTCATTTGCAATTGCAAAAAGCCTAAGCAACCTTGCAGCAAATGCAAGTTCCTTGGGGGCAGGCATCAAAAGGATTGCTCAAAATGAGGCAAATCTCACAAGGCTTGAGCTGCTCAAAAAGAGAGTGGTAATAACAGTGACTCAGATGGGGAAAGTGATAATGTCCAAGCTAGCTGCAAGGGGAAGGCTAGAGAAATGCCCAAGTCCATAAATGAAATGGGCTTTGAAGAAGCAAAAGCTTACTTCACAGATGTGCTAAACACCAAGGCAAAAGAAGCCAAGGTGGGAAAAGCATAAGGCACATGACTAATCAGGGTGGTCATGTAGCTGAGGACTATTTTGGACACATAGAAATAGAAAAACCTAAAAATATGTATTTCAATGTATTACTATCTGATTCAGACTCTGTAACTTATTTTGATGATATAACTGAAGCCATGACTCAGGAAGAGCCTGAGCACACCAGATGGAAATCTGGGCTTAATTTGGCTACAAAAACAAAAAAAATATTTAACAAAGAAATTCCTGATAGGATCATCATCCACTCTGTGGTGAATACTGAATTGAAGTTAGGAGTGCAGGTGGCACTGTCCACACAAAAACACCAGATGATGAGTGAAGAAGCTCTCCTCAATAGCAGGGCCAATGGAATCTTCATAGACTGGGCATGGGCAGAAGAAAGAAAAATACCCATGACCAAGTTGGAACGACCAATCCTGGTTTACAATGTTAACAGAATGAAAAATAGTGCAGGAAACATCACCCATACCACTTTGTTGATTGTAGATTACCAAGGACACTGAGAAACACTCAAAGCAGAAGTAACCAACCTAGGGAAAGTAAGCATGATACTTGGATATACTTGGCTGAAGAAACATAACCCCGAAATAAATTGGAAAACAGGAGAAGTCAAGTTGACCAAATGTCTGCAATTGTGCTACCTATTATTGGACAGATCTGCTGTATTAAGGGTCCTTGATGAAGAAGAGCTAACCAGTGCTCCATATGTGTACCATCACATAAAGAAAATGAAGGTTATACCACCAAAAAAAGTAGAAAAAATGGCAGAAGAACTTGTACCAGAGCAGTACCACAAATTCATAAAACTATTCATGAAGAAAGCATCCGAGCAGATGCCAACCCAGTGAACTTGGGATCATGCTATAGACCTAAAAGAGGGGTTCATACCCAAAAAGGCAAAAGTGTACCCAATGTCTGTTGATGAGAAGGAAGAAGTGAAAGCATTTGTGAAGGAACAGCTCCAAAAAGGGTATATTAGACCCTCCAAGTCACCACAAATCTCACCTGTTTTCTTCATTCCCAAAAAGGAAGGGACAAAAAGAATGGTGCAGGATTACCGATATTTAAATAGCTGGACTATACCAAATGGCTACCCATTACCCCTGATATCACAACTAATTGATCAGCTCAAGGGAGCAAAATGGTTCACCAAGATGGATCTAAGGTGGGGATACAACAATGTCCGAATAAAGGAAGGAGATGAATGGAAGGCTGCTTTCACAACCAAAGAAGGGAGTTTTGAGCCAACTGTAATGTTTTTAGGATTAAATAATTCCCCAGCCACATTCCAGGCTATGATGAATGATATCTTCTCTGACATAGAGTCATTTGTGATTATCTACATGGATGATATTCTTATTTTCACTAAAACTGACAGCCAAAAGGAGCATGACAAAGCAGTGCTCAAGGTGTTGAAACGGTTAAAGGACAATGACCTATTTATCAAACCTGAAAAATGCTTCTTCTTGGTAGAGCAAGTCAAAATGCTAGGAATGGACATTTCAAGCAAAGGCATAAAGATGTTGCCAAGTAAACTCAAAGGAGTATTGGAATGGCCAGTTCCCACAACCATCAAAGGAGTCAGAGGATTCCTAGATTTAGCAAATTTCTACTGATGGTTCATTGATAAGTTCTCTGAATGGGCGAAGCCCCTAACCAAGCTAACAAGAAAGGATAAAACTTGGCAATGGGGGACTCAAGAACAAGGGGCCTTTGACTGGATCAAAGAAGCATTTACCAGTGCCCTGATCCTTGCCTATCCCGATGAGGAAGCAATGTATCAGTTAGAATGTGACACATCAGCCTTTGCAACTGGTGCAGTATTATCGTTGGAAAAAGAAGGAAAATGGCACCTGGTAGCTGTTACGACTAGCCTGGGTAGGGATAGGCATAGCCCTTGTTGGGTCAAGGGGTCAAGACAATACGAGAACACAAGGGGACTCCTTATGGGCTAAGTAGACACTAGCAGTGAGCTAGATTGAGTTCGAGGGTTCTGAGGATGAGCTGGCACTTAACTGTGGCCAGGAGACATGTCAAGAGGGGTGTATTCCACAAGGGAATCGAAGGTACAATGTAGACTAGAAGAGTACAAGGGAGAACAAGTCTAAGGAGTATCTGCAGTGTTGAAGGGTTTATATACTCAAGAGGACTGCTTTAGGGCAAGTGTGAGAAATGGAGGAAGTGATGATGAAGCAAGTGAGGGATAAAGGTGATTGGTCAGAGATAAGAGTGGGTCATTGTGCTTTAGGGTAGATGTGGGAATGGGGTGAGTCATCACTGAGGAAAAAGAAAAGATAGTCTGAGATGAGGGTTGAACCAGTGCATAGTAGTACATAGATGAGTGAATCATAACATTACCCCCTTAGTAAGTCTGAAACTCCAGTGAAGACCATTCTACAGGTTGAAGGAGTAGTGAACAGGGGAACCAGTCATGTTCGCCTCACAGTTGGAGTCGTACGGGCTATCATAGCCTTCTGGAAACCACTGAGGGGAAGGGGTACAAATCCTCATCCAAGGAGGGGGGATTTGGCAAGGGGGACGTCCTCCAGAGGAGATCCGGGCAGTGGCATGGTGGTAGTTGTGTCTAGATCTGGAGGACCTAGAGGATCGTGAGGATGTGGGGGAGGAAGAAGAGAATGAGGGGGGATGGGTTTGGTGAAGCATCAGAGGACAACGTGCTTGGGTATGGCCAGGTTGGAAGCAGCAGCATAAGAGGGATTCATAGTAGGGGCAGTGAACATGGATATGCCCTAGTCAGTGACAATGGAAGCATGAGTCATGGTATCAGGGGTGGTTAGATGAGAGGTTCATTCATTCATCAAAGCCAGTCATATAGGCGTTGGACTGCTCCAGAGCAGCTAGTTCTTCCTCATTCAGGGGGGAGGACGAGGCAGATGGTGTAGAGGTGGCTATGGTAGAGCCCAGCTTGTGAAGGTACCAATCTAAGTCAGTCAAGAATTCACCCATTTCTAGTTGGTATGCTAGCATTCCAAGGGCATGGCAGAGCTCTCTGTAGATGGTGCAGATGTTTTCGGTGTAGGTGATGGATACTCCACTGAGCTGGTAGGGGGCAAGATGAGCAGCATTCTGCAATCGCTCGGTCTGTAGTAGCACCTGGTAAAGATGGAACAGGAGGGATTCCATATTGAGGTGGGCACCAATAGGGACAGAGAGATGGGAGTCAGTGATGAAGTCTTGAATGGTGGAGAGGTAACTGGGGGTGGGGGCACCAGCGTGGAATTCTAGTCCAGAGAGGGGAACAGCGATGGATGAGATGGGGATTCTGTGAATGGGTGGGAGTGATGGGGAATGGGGCGAGGACAGGGTATTGTCCACCAGGGTGGTCGGGTCAGAGATGGAGGAGGCAGTTTTGGTGAAGTTGGAGGGGTGAGGGAATTCAATGGCCATTGTGTTTGTGAGTGGGAGTTTTCGAGGGGGGTGTGGAGAAGGCGAAGGGACAGAGGTTCTTATATTCCTCCAGGGTGGACTTGGAATGTTTGAGATTCCACTCTGGGACCCAGGAGTCATCTTCCAGTGGGTATTCTTTCCATCGGATCAGGAACCATAAGGCCATTGGGATTCCTTTGTGGCGTATGATCTTCTCAACTTTGAATTCTTCTTTTCTGTTGATAAGGTCAGGGGGTGGCATCAGGAATGTGGGACCATAGATATCATTGGTCCGATAAGGTGATAAGAGGGAGGCGTGGAATACGGGATGGATCTTCCATGTTTTGGGGAGGCGGAGTTGGTACATGATTGGAGATAGTACCTTGGTGATGGTAAAAGGTCCTTCACATTTTGGGGTGAACTTGGGGTTGATGATAGACTGTTTCAGGTTCCTGGCTTCTAGCCACACCTTATCTCCTTTGTTGAAGGGGGTGAACTTCCACTTTGTGCGGGCGGTGACCATTTGGTGGGCAAGTTCATGGGCAGCAGGGGCTTCATCTTGGGTGGCGATAAGGTTCTTGATTCGGTCATTGACCATGGGAACATTGGAGGAAGAGAGGACAGAAGGAAGGGCATGGGGTTCATATCCCATCATGAGATAGAAAAAAGATTTGCTGGTGACAGAGTGGGGGTGGTGATTGTGAGCGAATTCAGCATGTGGAATCAGTTCACTCCAAGATGTGGGATTGTTTCTGCAGAAGATGTGGAGGTAGGTTTCAACCTCTTGGTTGACTTGTTTGGTTTCCCCATTAGTTTGGGGGTGATAAGTGGTGGACAGGGGTAGGTCGTATTTCAGGAGTTTTCTGAGGGCTCAGGCAAAGGTGGAGGTGAACTGTGGTCTGCGATCAGAGATGATTTTGTCGTAAAGACCAAATCAGGAGTATACCTTGAGGAAAAAGAAGGATGTGATGTCCTCAGCAGTGCAGGTTTTCTTGGTGGGGCAGAGAATTACCCCCTTAGTAAGACCATGGTTGACCACAACCAGTAAGGAATCAAAGCCTGAGGATGCAGGCAGATCAGTGATGAGGTCGCAAGAGACCTGCTGAAAGGGACAAGTGGCGGAGGAGGGGATTGGGTGGAGCTGCAGGACAGTAGGGTGTGTATTGGCCTTAGCACACTGGCAGGATGCACAGCCCTCAACATACTTCCGGATGAAGGTGGTGAGGCTAGGCCACCAAAACTCCAATGCCACAAGCTGGCGGGTCTTTAAATATCCAGGGTGGCCAGCTGTCTTGTGATCATGGCAATGCTGGAGAATGGAGCAGTGGAGTGCAGTGTCGGCAGGGACATAAACACGACCTTGGTTGGTAAGGATGCCATCAACTGATTGGAAGTCAGTGAGGCACTTGCGGACGGAGGGAGGGAGGGAGGTGTTGGTAAAGTTTTGGAGGGTGTCAATGACGAGGGGGTCAGAGACGGAAGACGAGGCAATTTTGTCACAGAGGGTGGTGTTGATGAGATTGACAAAGAGTGACTCAGGGAGTAAGGTTGTGGACAAGTTATCTCTGGAGGGGGGAAGTAAATCGTGGTGTCGGGAGAGGGCGTCAGGGGTGGCAAGGAGTTTGCCAGGGACATGGATGAGTTTCAGATCGAAATCTGTGAGGTCAAGGAGCCAGTGAGCTTGTCAGCAGTTCAAGTGTTGGGGTTGTTGGAAGTAGGTGAGGTTTTTATGGTCAGTGAACACTTGAATAGGGGTGGCGGAGCCCTGGAGGTAGTGTCGCCAGGACTTGAGGGCACAGATGATGGCAAGAAGTTCACAGTCATAGATGTCATAGTTTCATTCTGCAGGGGAGAACGACTGGGAGAGGTAGGAGCAGGGGTGCCAATCTCCATTTGAATTGGTTTGGAGGAGGACACCACCAGATGCGAAGGTGAAGGCATCAGTGGCGATGGCAAAGGGGCAAGCAAGGTCAGGGAATTGGAGGACTGGTTTTGAGAGGAATAGGTTTTTCAGGGCAAGGAATGCTTTCAGGCAGACAGGGGACCAGTTCCAGGGGGAGGTTTTCTTGGTGAGATCTACGAGGGGGCGGACTACTGTGGAGTAGTCAGGGATGAAATGCCAATAGAAGTTTGCAAACCCTAGGAATGACCATACTTCTTTGAGGGAAGATGGTTTGGGCCATTTGGCAATGCCATCAAATTTTACGGGATCCATGGCAATGTGACCGGGTTCGACTATCATGCTGAGGTATTCCACCTTTGAGGCGGCAAAGGTACATTTCTCGAGTTTGAGGTGGAGGTCAAGTTCCTCCATGTGCTGTAGGATACGTTTGCTCCATTCAATGTGGGTGGCTTCATCAGGGGAGAAGATGAGGAGATCACCCATGTAAATGACCAGCCATCCTTCAGTGATCAAGTCTCTGAAGGAATCATTCATGAATCTTTGGAAGGTGGCAGGGGAGTTGGTAAGACTGAAGAACATAACTGTGGGTTCAAAGAGGCCTTTGTGGGTGATGAAGGCCACCTTCCATTGATGTCCATCCTTGATCCAGATGTTGTTGTATCCCCAACAAACATTGAACTTAGTAAAGACCTTAGCTCCTTTGAGCTTGTCAATAAGGTTGGAGATTAGTGGGAGGGGGTAGGCATCTCGGACAGTGTGTTTGTTCAGATATCAGTAGTCTTGGCAGGGGCAGAGTTTCCTGTCCTTCTTCTTGACAAAGAAGAAGGGGTAAGCTTGAGGGGAGTTGGAAGGGCAAATCTTCCCAGCAGCAAGGTTTTCTTCAAGGAAGTCCTCAGTAGCTTTTTGTTTGTCAGGGGAAAGGGGGTAGATTTTTCCTATTTTAGGGACAAAGGAATCGTTGAGGTTGATCTCATGGTCATAAGGTCTAGAGGGGGGTATGTGGTCTGTCACCTCTTTAGAGAAGACGTTGGTGAATGTGGAGTATTCAGAGGGTAACTCAGTCTTGGGCTTGGCCTTTTCAGCTTCCATAGCAAGTTTGGTGGCATGGGTGAGTTTTGCTATGATTGAGGGCCTGATGAATCTATGTCCACACTTGATGATTCAGTTGATGTGGAAAGCATCTTTGGCATGTTGGATGTATGGATTGGGGAACTCGTAGTTGAGGTAGTTCCAGAGGTGTTCATTGGTTTCTACACAAAGAGTTGATCAAGGGGGGGGTGAGGAGGTTCTGGGGTAAGCTTTGTCAGCTCATTCAGTGTCTTTCTTACGTATTGACAGACTTGGGGTAACTCCGAAGGTCTGGAGTTGAGGGGGTCAGACAAGGCTTGGCTTCACCATATGTGGTGTGCCCTTGCTTTGACTTGGTCCTGGATTTGCAGAGAGGTTGGAGGTCGGAGTTGGTAGTTGTGCAATGACAACCAAAGGTGAGGTGGGAGAACATCTAGTTCTGTTGATATTCAAACTGAAGAAATACATGGCGTATTCTATGGAGTTTATATACAGAGGGAATCGTATTACTAAGTCCAGATGTTGGATGACAGAACATACTGGAGGGTCAGAGGTAAACATGTGCCAGTGTATCGCCTTGGAGCTGTGCTCCTAGGCAAGCACTGGTCTCGGAGGTATCTAAGTGAAGAATGGAACGTAAAGGATGAGTAATGAAATGGGGATGTAAGAGAGGTGGTCATAGGGTATTACTAAACTACAAGTCCGAGTATTGTAAGTACAGAGATAATAGAAATCAAACCAGGGTTGGTACTGGAGTTGGTATCAGATATGTCAGAGTTGCACTTTGTGGATTTTGAGATATGACAGTGGTGGAGAATTTGATTGCTCCATCTTTGTTGTACGAGGAATCCACGTTCTGAACAGGGATCAGGAGGTCAAGGCGGGTGGTTTGGAGTTTGTATTTGTGCACAAAGCTCCAGTCAAGGCAATTTAGGTCAGCCCCAGAATCTACTAGGGCTCGGGTGTCAATGGTTTTCATCGAGGCAGAGGGTTCAATGAGTTGAATGGGGATCTGTATTGTCTTAGCGGATAATGATACAACTACATTGATACTCAATGAGGGGGAGGGAGTGACTCACATCGATTGAGGCTCCTTTTCTAAAAACCTGGCTTTCCAAAGAATACTCGTCCAACAACTTCTTCATCATCATTGTCTAGCTGGATGAGGGAGGGGACATCCTCCTTGACCTGTTGGACTGCCAGTTTCTTCTTAGTGGAGGTTGAGGTAGAGGGGGGAAAGGAGGGGCAGGCATTGGCTCGGTGTCCTGCCTTGTGGCATTGAAGACAAAGGCCTTTCTCAAAACACTGTTTTCGTTCCTCAGGGGTGAGCTTGGGAACTCTGATGGCATCTACATCCATGGTGTCAGGGTCTTTCTGAATTGTCTTCTGGGAAGAGAAGTTCTGGTAGAAGGTCTTCTTGGGGTTACGTCGGCAAGAGAGGATGTTGTTAATGCAAATCTGGTGGGCATGGAAGGAGAGGGCTTTGCTCTGCCATTCTTCCAGGGTGGCAGGGGTCTTATCCATGGTCAGAATCTTTGTGACAATGGAGTTTGGGAGTCCGTTGGAGTAAAAGTTGATCAGGACGTTCTGATCAGTGATCTCAGTGATGGTGACATGGTTGTTGAATGAGGAGTTATATTCTGTGAGGGAGGGGATGAGGGTACCATCCCTTTGAGGGATGATGCAAGTGGTTGTCAACCAGGAAATGGAGTGGTTGACCAAGTTGTGGTGTTTGAATCCCATTTCGAACTTCTTGATGAAGTCATCCCAGGATCCCATGGAGATAACACCTCCTTTGATGGTGGAGGTTCTAAAGTTAGATGCCCAGGAAGCGGTGGCTCCCTTGGTCATGAACGAGAGGGCGTAAGTGATTTTCTTGGCATCTGTGTCATAGACCAATGTGTTGACACAGAGATAGAAGACAATGGAGTTGAGCCATTGCCTTGCCTTGGCAAAGTTACCATTGAAGTGTTCAGGGGTGCTGAGATGGAGTTCCATGGGTTTTGAAGACATGGGTGTAGGGGGTGTGAATACCAGGGTTCTGGTGGGAAACGGGAATGGGTTGTTCTGTTGGACTGGGGTGGGGGATGGGGGCATCTGGGTTCAGGGGATGGAAGCATGGGTGGAGAAGTCATGCACAAGGTCTTGGTCTAGGGATCCTTCCTCTGGCGATGCAAGGGGAAGGTCAAGTTCTGAGGGGTGGGAATCAGAAGAAGATTCTTCTGTATCTGAGGAGTCTTTGACAGAATCAAAGACGATTGAGGGTTGCTGAGCATGGCGAGTGCCCCAGCAGGGGTCTGAGGGGGGTCTCTGAGTAATGGTGATGGCCTACTGAATAGTAGCTGGTCAGGGAAGAGACTTGTTCTTTTGTTATGACTAGCCCAGGTAGGGATAGGTGTAGCCCTTGTTGGGTCAAGGGGTCGAGACAATACAAGAACACAAGGGGACTCCTTGTGGGCTAAGTAGACACTAGTGGTGAGCTAGGTCGAGTTCAAGGGTTCTGAGGATGAGCTGGCACTTAACCATGGCCAGGAGACATGTCAAGAGGGGTGTATTCCACAAGGGAATTGAAGGTACAATGTAGACTAGAAGAGTGCAAGGGAGAACAAGTCTAAGGAGTATCTGTGGTGTCAAAAGGTTTATATATTCGAGAGGACCACTTTAGGGCAAGTGTGAGAAATGGAGGAAGTGATGACAAAGCAAGTGAGGGATAAAGGCAATTGGTCAGAGATAAAAGTGGGTCATCATGCTTTAGGGTAGATGTGGGAATGGGGTGAGTCATCACTGAGGAAAAAGAAAAGATAGTCTGAGGTGAGGGTCAAACCAGCACGTAGTAGTACATAGATGAGTGAATCGTAACAGTAGCGTTCAGTTCCCACAAAATGATGCCTGAACAAAGGAACTACCCAATCACTGACAAAGAAATGTTAGCCATTATTTATGCCTTAGAAATTTGGCAACACTATTTAGAAGGAGCAAAGCACCAGTTTGAGATCTGGACTGACCATGCAAATCTCCACTACTTTATGACTGGTCAGGACCTTAACTGACAGCAAGCACATTGGGTGCAATGGCTATCTCACTTCAACTACATACTTGTGAGAAAACCAGGGACAAGTATGGGAAAGGCTGACTCTCTTTCAAAAAGAGAAGATCATGCCAAAGGGGTAAAAGACAATAATAAAGGAATCATCATTATCCCCAAATCATGTATAAGGAGATCAGAGATCACCATAACCTTGGAAGAAGAGGATATATTCAAAAGCATCTGAGATGTGACTTTGCTGATGAAGGAGTCAGAGATGAAAGGAGAGCCAAAAGAAGGCCTTCTTTACCACAAAAATAAGATCTTTGTGCCCAAAGGGGAAATCTGACAGTGAATTATAATGTTATACCATGATTCCACTGTAGCAGGACACAGTGGAGCAGCCAAAACTGCAGAGTTGATCTCCTGATATTATATCTGGGAAGGAATGAATCCCCAGATCAAAAACTACTATTCCTGATGTGAAAGATGCAATCAGATGAAACCAACAAATCAGGCTGTGCTTGGTAAATTATTACCACTTCTGGTCCCTGAGGGGCCATGGAAAGACATATCTGCCAATTTTATTATGGACTTACTGCAGTCAGACAGATTTGATGCGATCCTAGTGGTCATCAATAGATTCTTGAAGGAAGTGTGTTTTATCCCTACCAATAAAACTATAACAAGCAAAGGGACAGCAAAGCTATACCAAGATAACATATGGAAGCACCACAGACTTCCCACAAGTATTGTATTGGACTGAGGACTGCAGTTCACCTCAAGAGTCATGGCAGACTTAGCAGCTTTCCTTCAGATCTGCCTTAATTTAAGCACTGCATTCCACCCACAGACAGATGGGCAAACAGAGCGAGTAAATCGGGAGTTACAGCAATATCTCTGATTATACTGTGCAGAAAAGCAAGATCAATGGGCTGAATGGTTAAGTCTTGCCCATTTTACTTATAATAACCAGCAGTCTTCTTCCATGAAGAAGTCCCCATTCCAAGTCACACGTTCTTATGAACCATGGATGGGAATAGAGCTGATGAATGGAAAAGCATCTGTGGCACAGGAATTCTTAGATGGGATGAGGATGACTCTGGATCAGGTCAGAGAAAATCTAGAGAATAGATGAAAAACCATGAAAGTGCAAGCTGATAAGAAGTGGTCAGAAGTGCCAGAATACAAAAGGGGAGATAAGGTGTGGCTTAGCACCAAACACCTCAATCTCCAGGATACATGAATTAGCTGAAAGCTGACTGAGCGATGGCTTGGTCCTTATAAATTATTGGAAGCCAATAATGACTGGAATGTCGTAAAACTACAGCTCCCACACAGAATGAGAATTCACCCAGTAGTGAACATCTCCCACATTAAACCCTATAAGGAATGCCTTGATGACCAACTGACATACAAGCCTGGACCAATTAAGGTTGCAGAAGATGGTTTCAAGGAATATGGGGTTGAGTATGTCATTGCCTCATGTATGAAGGGTTGACATCTGGAGTACCTAGTCCACTGGTCTGGATATGGGAAAGAAGATCAGACATGGGAACCTGCTAATAACCTTGGATCAGTGAAAGATGTAGTAGCTGATTTCCACTGGATGAACCCAAACACTCCCAGGAAGCTTAACCTTATTGATGTTGATCATTTCCACAGCCTTTTTAGGCCTTACGATGTATTTACTGACTGTGATCCTATTTGGAATTGTCTGGAATCTGATTCTTAGGTGGGGGGTAATGTTACGATTTGCCCTATGGCCCATCACTTTAGCATAGTATCATGTCGATGGACTTAGACATATTTTACTCAATGAGCATGTGACTGTGAGACTTAGCACATGACTAGTTCATGTGATGACTGGCTATGGAGGGATCCAAGCTGTCAGGTGTCAGGCATGCATGTGGTAGGGGCCTAGACCCTTATCTGCCTTGAGTATTTAGTCACCACGCCTTGAGGTGCTTATCTTTGATCACCGTGCCTTGTGGCACTCTAGACCACCTCATGTTAGGCACAGTTCCCACAGTATGATGTATGTAGTCTTCTTTCTCTCACATGACATCATAGATAGTATGCAACATGTAGATATGCACAGACCACATAGTCAATATGTACAAACATGCCCTATGGTATATATAGGATGAATATATGACCCAAGGACCTCAGTTAAGTCCTTGTGGCATTCCCCCATAACCTTGGCTCTTATAAGCTTAGTGAGAGTAGCCTGAGCCACACTATACACTGGTAACTGGGTTGTGCTTCAGTGTGAGCCCAGCTACCACATTGTCATCATACATTATAGCAACCATACCTAAATTGCCAAAGCTTAGCAAAAACAATTATATGCCTTGGTATGTATGGGTCAAGACTGCTCTAGAAAGGAAAGACATATTTGATGCCATGTCAGGTGAATTCCCATGGCCCATCAGTGAAGTGCAACCCAAAACCAGTACTAGACATCGCTCAGGCTACTCTCTACTAGGCTTATAGGAGCTAAGGTTATGGGGGAATGCCACAAGGACTTAACTGAGGTCTTTGGGTTGTCATATTCATACTATATATACCATAAGGGTGTTTGTACATGTTGTGCATATGGTCTGTGTGTATCTACCTATCTATGATGTACAGTGAGAGAAAGAAGTACATATGATGTCTTGTGGGAGACTGTTCCTGTCATGAGGCAGTCTAGAATATCTCAAGGTGCAGTGTTAGTGCCATGAGGCACAGCAATCAAAGATAAGTGCCACAAGGTGCAGTCATTACATACACAAGGCAGATAAGGGTCTAGCCCCTACCACATGTGTGTCTGACACTAGACAGCTCAGATCCCTCCATAGCCAGTCATCATGTGAACTAGTCATGTGCTAAGTCTCATGGTCACATGCTCGTAAAGCAAGATATGTAAGTCTAAGTCATTGACATGATACTATGCCTAAGGTGATGGATCATAGGGCAAATTATAACAATCAGAGATTGTGTTGCTGAAGGACAGACTGGTGAAAGAGGCCATTCTCAGTGCTGTTGAGGACTACCAGGTGGACAGCATGGATAATCTAGATGCTGCCACCATGTGGGAATCCCTCCAAACCTCATATGAACCACTGGGATCCCAATCCATCATTGATATGAAAGCTGGATTGTACAACCTACATGCTCTAGAAGGTTATAATATCAAGGATTACATAAGGGATCTCAGGGTCTTGAAGGATCAGTTAACTCTGGCTGGACACTTGGTGACCAATGGAGAATTCAAGGATGTTATTATTGCACACCTCCCAAAAAGTTGGGAAGGATTTGCATCCAGCTACCTGTTACATTTTCTTTGTCTATTCTTCTTTCCCTTCCTTCCCCTCCAATTATATGTACACTTATCCATCCTAGGGCTCTTCTTCTTTGCCCTCAGAGTCCTATGGTTCACCCTCATCTGCATCTTATGTTTTTCCCTTTCTTTTTTTATTCTCATTGCATGGTATGTTGGCTGTGCCTTTCTTTAACTACCATCTATTTCCTTTGGAACCTTCTGATGCTGTGGACACCACCCTGATGGTTCTTACTGTTTCTGATGCTTCCCTGCAGCACCTGACCTTTTTGGTTCTATTTTCCTACCACCCCTAAAGTACACTGGATGTATATAAACTCTGGATTAGCTTAGAGAATCCCCAGCTAAATCTGCACAATTATATGTAGTGTCTAGCATTCTTTGAGTGATTGGCCCACAATCTCTCTGAGTATTCCTCTCATGGCAAACATTGTTAGCTCTACATTAGTGAGCAACTTGTGAATGTGGAGACTTTGTACTGCTTTGCTTTGTAGCTTGCATTACATCATACCTTGCATAACAAAAGATTTAGCTCTCCCATCACTCTCCTGTCTAGGAAGTGACCACCCCCATCACCATTGCATCCCAGAGAAGCTGAAACTCTCCATTGCCTGAATGATGGCCTCCTTGCTACATAGCAGGATCTTCCAGATCAGCTGCACCTCCTGCCAATCCCAGATATCACCAAAACCTCCCACCCATTGAAAGGGGAGTAACCTACAAACCAGTACAACAACCACATGTGATACCAGCCCCAGTGGAATTGTTCTTGGCTACAGAATGCCTAGCCAGAGTGCTTTAGCTTACCAGCCAGCCCCCACCACCATCCCAGTCTAGTGAAGGCAACAGCTCTGCCAGCCCCTCCCCTTCACCACCACCCATTTGCATTGACACCCCCCAGCCCACTGACATGCCCTCAGAACTTAAGGCTGGTCTCCCTGATGACTTTTCAGGATCCCCTGAGGAAGCCACTCACTGGATCAAGGCCATGAAGGCCTACTTTACCATCAACACTGCTCTCTACCCTGATGACAGCACCAAGGTCCTCACCACCTTAAATTGTATGAGCAAAGGATGAGGAGTACAATTCTCCAAGTCATGGTTAGACAAGAGGTCCAACATTACCATCCCCCCTGCTGAGAAAACCTTTGATATGCTTGTCACAGATTTCATGACTTCATCAACTTAGCTTCCAAAGCCAAGATCACCAATGAAACAGAACTCTGTTGCCTCTTTTCAAAAGGAATCAATCACCACATCAACCTTCTTATCTATGGGATGGAGAATGTCCCCAATACTTTGAAAGAATGTATCAAAAAAGCCAAGCAGTTCCACTCCCAGCTAGCAACTGCTCAAGGGCTTTACTGCCCTTCTCCTTCCTCAGCCCAGCACCCTCCAAAGGAAAGAGATCCCATGGCAATGGACATCAACTATGTCCAGTTGTCCCCTACCGACAAAGCCTGTCTGATCCAAGAGGGATGTTGCTTCCAGTGTAAGCAAAAGGGCTGTAGATCATCTAACCACCATGCTGGAGCTGTGCCTCCCAGGCCCCCCAGAAACCCCAGTTGACCTGTACAGGTCAGGACTACAGAAACTGCCCCTGCCTCACCCACCAATTGAAACAACCCTTGAGCTCTTGTTCTTAGGCTATTCACTAAACCTCCTAGACCATGGGGGGACTGAGTTGGTGTGCTAAGCTCGAGGGGAAAAACCCAGGAGAACCAGACTAGGTTCCCTGGCTTG
>JBBPKK010000461.1:0-23657 GCA_038089215.1 Tylopilus vinaceipallidus
GCAGTGTCCCCTTTGCCCTCCTCATGTACAATCTCTAGATTAGAGTACAATAGGTACAAACATGTAGAATAGTATATAAAGCCTGAATGCAAGCCAGGGAACCTAGTCTGGTTCTCCTGGGTTTTTCTCCTCGAGCTTAGCACACCAACTCAGTCCCCCCATGGTCTAGGAGGTTTAGTGAATAGCCTAAGAACAAGAGCTCAAGGGTTGTTTCAATTAGATGGTGAATATAGAGTTTAAAAAAAAATCACTTACTATTATGTAACCCAGAGTTTGATGCCAGTGGGCCATCTTGACCTGCTCTAAAAGAACTTGGAGATAAAGGTAATTGAACCTATCTATGTTGCTGAGATGTAGTGGGTTTGGAAATATGAACAGCCTATAGAAATGTTTAATATCATAGAACTTTCTAATAAACAACTTACTTGAACCATATTTCAATATTCTCAAATATATAGAACTATTTGAATCTTGTTCTCCATCTTGATATGGTCATGCAGCCATCACATGCTGACCAACATTTGAATTACCTGATATACATATATATATGGTGGTGCAAGACTTTCTGCTACAATAGCAGCACTGGACAAATCTAGCTGTTCCACCTCAGTTGAATTCCTATCTAAACCCATACTGCTAGTAGAATTGGGATTGCTAAACAGCCTTAAATTTGGCTGACCAAGAAGAAATGATATGGCTGGATCAAGTGGAGAAGAATCAGGAAGGATTGGTAGAGTGATCCTACTATTGAACTGTATTGAGGCCTGGATTGAAATAGGCTAAGGTTGTGCATGAGATGATTTAAGAGAAAAACTGCTGTGGAGCCATACAGACTATAAAGCTGCTGTAGAATAAAGAAAGCCTGAACTCAGATTTTTTGAACTGGTCTTTGTTTGTGGCCAAGCCAAAATGCTGAGCTGATGGTAGAGTTAAATGTTCTAGTGGGCTAAACTGCAGTGACACAGCATAGTGATCTCTGCTTTTCAATATCACTCATGGCCTCCCACAGATGGTCTGGTTGAAAGTCTTCTCATCATTTTCTGACACAAGACAGAAAGGGAAAGCAGAAAGCCACCAATTTGGGGAATGATAGCACAGGCTCTGGAAGTGATAGAAACCAGTCAGCAGGCAAATCTAGCCAACCAACCATGCAACCAACCATGCACTGGACTGTTGAAAATTAAATATGCTCATTGAATATGTTATATTGCACCAAGATATGTTAGGGGATAGCCAAAACTTCCACACAGCTTTTTGAAGCAGCTTGGAAAGCCAGTGTCCACCACCCACTCAAGGGAAGCCAAAAACAGTGGAGAGCTGCAGGAAAAAATGGAAAAGGGTATGTTATACATATCTTCCTCACTTTGTCCTCATAGCTCATATCAGATCTGTATAGATGAGAAGTACATTTGAGAGTATAGATAAGATCACAAAGTCATTTGGGCTTGCATACTTCCTAGAAAGGGGGGCAGACATTAGGCCAGAAAGTCAGCATGTGTGGAATGAGATTGTGAAGGTATGTCATGATTCTATGTTTCTTTATTATTACTAATCACAAGTATGTACACTGTAGCATGACAAAGGTGCCCAGAAATTCAAGAATAAAGGTTGAATTCACTACAAGAAAATGCAACAAGTGAAGCCCAAGGATAGAGGCAATAAAAAGGTTGCACCTCTTGGAAACATTTATGGGCAAGCTTTCAACTTGGATCATTATGATATATCTTCTGCTGGTCCTCACACCACTGTAGCAGGCCCCCTTATACTAGCAATGTCAACTGTTCTGATCAATCTCTCTTTGACTTCCCAAGCCACATCTCTTCCTCCCTCAGTCCCACCTGCAATGAACTCAATTAAGCCATCTTCCAGTATCTCTCTTTGTGCTGTGTCTGCATCTTCAAGTAAATGCAAAGCTAAAGGTGATAACTTATCTATGGCCTCTGCACCTTCCAAATTAATCATTAGCACAACCTCCTCCACTAGCTGGAAATGGTGTGCTGTACAAAAATCTGAGAGAGATCACCACACTTTGAGATGATATTAGTGCATTGAAGACCACTTACATTCAAAATATAAATATTATAGAACATGTTCTGAAAGCCTCAGCTCCAGCCTCAAAGACAGCTCTCCCCACTCCTTCTCCCCAGCCAGCACCAGTGTCATTGCCAACTGAGGAGCAGAGAAGCATGATGATAACAGCATTGTTGGCCAATGATATGGACTTTCTTCCACCACAAGAGTTTGCCATTATATGTGATATATTTGGAAAGAGCAGCAAGTATGTGAATACATATATATGTTCTCCTAGCTAATTCCCCTTTGTCCATGGCCAATGCTTGGCATGGTTGGTTAAAAAGAAGGCTTTCCAAACACATCATGCAATAACCATAATCTTGTTAATGTACTTTGTAGAACCATAGCCAGTACATGAAACATGTATTGAATTCATAGACAACTACTAGACATGCTTGCTTCAATTGTGATAAAGATAGTTAAGATGGTCCTACCAAAGACCCTCTGCAATTTCATTCCATTTGCTTATCATTGCATCATGTTTGGTCCTTGTGATGAAACCTTCAGCAAGGGTTCCAAAACAATTGCTTCATTGTCAAGTGAATGATCCACTAACCCCTGTTTAAGAGCCTGCTCATTCTTGTCATTCTCAATATTGCTAGGATTGTGTTGGCAGATAATATTGTAGATACAGAAAATAATGGGGGGAATACATGGATGCCCATTGCATATGTAGGAGGGATTGCAAGGATATGAAACTGCTACTTCAAAACTCCAATAATCCTCTCAACAACATTGCAAAGTTGCATATGGCATGGATTGAAATATTTGCATGCATTCAAAGGTTCTTGATGTCTGTAAGTTATCCATTTTTTTAAAAAAAAAACTACTGAACATACCTCAATTATCTGCAGTCTCATTCTAGTAGATGTAACGCTTAGTAACCCACTACCAGCATATAGCGTGGCTTAGGCTTTGGGTCGTACAAGAGGAGTGCTTGAAGGGAGTTGTCGTAGATGGGCGTGAGACTCCTAGATAGTGGGGAGATTGCCACAAGAACTTGACTAGTTCTTGGGTCGTTGCATTCAACTATATATACGTACATGATGTTTGTACCTATTGACTACATGGTCCGTGCATGTAAGGTACTATCATAGATAAGGTGGGAACCGTTCCTGGTTCCTTACTATATAAGTATTAATGAGGGGGTTCTAGGCCTACATGCGGCATCCTCATGTGTCTACGTCATAGATAAGGTCATTCTAGACCTATGATGTCATATGATGTCATCGTGACATCATCTCTCGTGATCTCGGCCCTCCTGTGGCCTGGACCTTCATCCTTTCGTCATATGCTTAGGCCTTAGCTAAGTCTTTTTCCGTACCCATAACTTAGGGTTAATGGCCCTTGGCCGTGAGTTCGTAATATCGTAACAGTAGATGGTATTGAACATTGCAATATGAAACAAGAAGTTGTGGACAAATTGGGTATCTAGTGTTGGAAAGGTAGTGCTTCTCCATAGGTATCATGAAATCAGTAACACAAGCTGGTATACAAACACATCAGCCACAGAACCCTTTCACCCACTAAAAACATATACAAATTCAAGGTTGAAGTTGCATCCAAAGAGGCAGTTTTATGAGTGAAAGCCCTTGTGGTTATGGATGGGGTCCCTTTCATCTGCTAAAGAAGTACATGTGACATGTATTCCATCAATTATGCCAATAGCATCTTTGAAATAGGAAAACAAAGCAGGATCATCTGCAATACAAAAGAGTGTTGGATCATTAGAGTGGGGCAATTTGACATATTTGGTGTATATCTGTGTTGATGAGAAAGCTGGTAACATTCTATGAAAGTATCTATGATGGCTTATGAGTGTCTAAAAAGACAAATAAGAAAAGAAAGGAGATTGCTTTGATATTATATCGTTTGAACACTGGAAGCACTCTCCAACATGCATACATGATAAACCAGTGACACATGTGTAAAAAAATATACTAAGCTTGTTACATTTTCTCCACTTGTTCTTCTTTCCTTCCCTTCCCCTTTGATTGTATGTATACTTATCTGTCCTGGGGCTCATTCTCATTGCCCTCAAAACCCTGTGGTTTGCTATCATCCATGTTCTATGTCTCTCCCTTTCTTTCTTCATTCTTATCACATGGCATATTGGCTATGCCATCCCCTAGTTACTATCTTTTCCTTCTGGAACCTTCTAATGCTGCAGACACTGCCCTGATGGTTTCTATTGTTTCCAATGCTTCTCTGCAGCATCTTCCCTTTTTGTCTCATCTCCATACTAGCCCTAAAGTACACAGGATGTATATAAGGACTAAGGATTAGCTTGGGGATTCCCTAGCTAAATCTGCACAATTATACATAGTATCTAGCATTCTTTGAGTGATTGGCCTGCAATCTCTCTTAGTATTCCTCTCAAGGCAAATGTCATTAGCTCTATGTTAGTGAGCAACTTGTGAATGTGGAGACTTTGTATTGCTTTGCTTAACTGCTTGCACTACATCATACCTTGCATAACAAAGCTGCTCTTCCAGTGTGACATGCTTTGAATGGGTGAATCCATGGAATTTGAGCTCATCAATGAGCCACCTCAAAATCTCTTTGTGAACCCCAAGTTCATTGTAAATATGATCAGGGTGGCCATTCAAAAGCTCCAGCACCACATTTGGCCTGTAAGAATAAACATGTGGTAGGGGACTGGTGGTGCACAGGTATGCAATAGTGAGAGTAATTCAGCAAGGACAAGTACAGATTTCATCATAACTTCACTTATTTGTCAGCTCTAATTGAGAAGGGTCCTAAACACTTGATCTCCAAGATTCTCTGTCTCCTCATCATCTTGGAAACCAGAGTCCTGTTGAGACATGGATACAGAGAGATTGCTTGAGGACATGGAGGAGTCAACAGTATACAACAAGCTTGATGACAATTTTGAGCTCCACTCTAACCTTCAGCAAATATCCTAGTGAGTCCTCTGAGTTCCATGCAAGCACCTGAGCCTCAGTGTTTTCATTGAAAGATGTTTCCATGGTAATGGGCTCTGAGAACGTGAATTCGATGAGGTTCTGGCAAGGGAGAGAATTCGTAATCCATGCAACATACATTTCCGCGTATGCGCAACTTCAATCCAAATATCGAAGTCATGTTAAAAGCTACGCTGATTACAAACATGGAAAATCATTGTCACCCAAGTCCTAGTCTGCTCTAGTCGTACATGCCTCAATACCGCCTAAACCTGCAGCAAGTACATCAACCACGAACGACGCCATCCTTGCCATGCTTTGCCTTGTACTCCTTGTCCAATCTCTCAATCACCGCCTCCGTCGGGGTAGCAAGCCGATATTTTTTTGCCCATTCCTTCAACTCCGACTCTGTCACGGGGTGACCACCCCTCGAGGCGATCAAGCGCCCCAAGTAGTCCACGGCGTCCGTCATGTCGTACGCCTTTGCGCCCGGCTTTGCGGCACGGTCCAGCTTGGTCATCAACGCGTAATTCCAAGGGGCGGCGTACACCGTCAGCCCCTTGGCACTGAACACCTTGTCGTTTTGTTGGATGGCTTCGGCATACAAATCGTTCATCGTCCCTTCCTGTGTAGCACCATGAGGGTGAGAAGAACAAGCACCGCGCCGACAAAGGGATTTACCTCGATGAAGACGACGGTGTGGTTGTTGAGCCACTGGCTACCGAGGTTGAGTTTCGTCTCAGCCAGTTTGCCGCCCTCTACGACCTCGCTCACGATCTTGCTATCCTCAGCGCTCGAATCCTTGGTGCGGTAGAAGAAATCGACATCGCCCGTGGAAGCCCGGCTTTTTAGCAGCACGGTGTTGACAGCGCCCCCCACGGTGACGATGGAGACATTGTGTCCCTTGGAGGCCAAGTACTCGGCGACGACTTCGAGACCCTGCTCGATCCGTACTTTCGTGTATGACTGTTCAGGCTCCCCAGGCCTCTGAGCGTTATGGATGAGTTCGGCAAAGTCGTCCACAGGGCGGGAAGTGCGGATACCCATGATGATAGAGGATGCAAAGGAAAGGGGGATGCCCCCATCTATTTTGTATGATGCTCAGATGGGTCCAGATCGGCTTTGCACCTGGCAGGAACAGCGCCCATTGACCCTCAATGCATCTGTTTCTGTCCACCGGTGGAATTCGGGAGAGCCATAGATGCCCGTCTATACCGCCACGCCATATTAAGCCTGATTTTGAGACTAGCTGGTTGATACCCGGAGAAGACTCGGAGGGTCGACAGAGCCGGTACCTTTCTACTTGTAAGGTCGCGGCACATTGCGACCATGACATTTGATTTTGGCTTACTTACAATACGTCACCAGCGCTGACAGTGCTCCTTTCGCGAGGTGACCCAGCCCGACCGCACTGCTCACAACCCTGGTAGTTCGCAAGGCGGTGCATGGGGTCGGGACTATAGCTCCACCACGATTGCGCCCTTCCTTCCGTCGTCCCGCAGGCCCCATCAACACGTTGGCGTTGCAAGATGATCGAGACTGCACACTACAAGCGCACGCCATTGCACCGGCTCGGCGTTCGCGTGCCAATCGTGGAAGCAATTACCACCGAATGTCAGACCTTGAGTCGAGTTCTAGCTCCTCCGAGTCAGAGTCCGTCCGTGTGCGGAGGGCCCTCTCGAGCTCTGCAGATGAACTGAAGGGCTGCTGCGTTCTTGGTGCGCCATTCTTGCTAATTGTCCCGCATGTTGGACTCCGACAGGTGCCTTCATCGCCATCGGCTTTTCTTCGTACTATCACGGATTATTTTCATTGGTCACAAGGCCCACCCGTTGAGGTGTTTGTAAAAATTTCTCCTCATACTCACAACATCATGCTGGATTTGGAGGAGACGGACCGCGTCGACGCCGTGCTACCTCACATATCGTGGCAACATTTGACTCGGAATCAAATTTTCTCCTGTGTGACGCTTTCATTCCTAACCTTCCTCGCTGGCTCGTTGGATCAACCGCATCTTCCCAGTCTCCGCGTCTTCTCTTTGCACTGGCATCCACGTTCCAGCTTCTCGACAACTGGGTCTCTGGTTTTCTGCGCTCAACATTACCAAGCCATTCATTGATGAGCAGACGCCTACTCGAGGTGCCGCGCCAACAAGAAGTGGCTTGCCAATACACCT
Source organism: Tylopilus vinaceipallidus (assembly GCA_038089215.1). Classification (NCBI taxonomy): domain Eukaryota; kingdom Fungi; phylum Basidiomycota; class Agaricomycetes; order Boletales; family Boletaceae; genus Tylopilus; species Tylopilus vinaceipallidus. The sequence continues at coordinate 7,174 of JBBPKK010000461.1, forward strand.
AATGTACGGTATCTCCATTGTGATCTCGTGCTCGCATGGAACATCTTTTGGCAGCTGGTGCCACAATCGAAGCGTTCTCGGATGCACAACAGCTCCAGTACCTTTCCGTCCGGGGTAAAGATCACCAGCCCTCCTTCCTGGACTCGATCCCGATTCGGTGAAATTCGAAGGTCTCGTAGGACCGATGTCGCGACACTCGTGCATGCATCACCCTGGCCTATGGAATCTCTGGAGATCAAGAATTGCTCGATCCTTGGCTTGAATTATTTTCGAGCCTCTTACCTTGGGCTAGAAGACCCCAGTAAGCACTGCGACCCCATAGAACCTTTCAGCCATCTTCACACCCGTGAAGTTTCCACCAGGATTTGTTCTGTACTTTCTTCGATTTCATGACCGATGGGAACCTAAGAGAAAATTTTCCAGTGGGAGGAACATACTCATTGTGTTTGGCCAACACTGGTTTCATGTCCCTATATCCCTTTCGAGTGTGTACGTCCTGTTTTTACTTTGGTGGATGTGTCGATTTGTCCAAAATGCAAGCTATCGCGCTGATCGACAACTGATGCCATTTCGGCTGGACGGCAAGAGAGTTCTACGCGAGCGCCTGAGCCTCAGTGTTTTCATTGAAAGATGTTTCTATGGTAATAGGCTCCGAGAACGTGAATTCGATGAGGTTCTGGCAGGGAGAGAATTCGTAATCCATGTAACATGCATTTTCGCATACGCACAACTTCGTCGAGCCAAATATTACAATAATGACATGCCAAAAGCTACGTTGATACGGATACAACAAGTCGTTGCCACCTAACTCCGAGTCTGCCCTAGTCGTACATGCCTCATTACCGCCTAGACCTTCAGCACGTACATCAATCATGAACGACGCCATCCTTGCCGTGTTTCTCCTTGTACTCCTTCATCAATCTCTCAATCAGCGCCACCGCCAGCTCAGCAAGCCCATACTTTTTTCCCCATTCCTTCAACTCCGACACTTTCACGGGGTGATCATCCCTCAAGGCGATCAAGCGCCTCAAATAGTCCACGGCATCCGTTATGTCGTACGCCTTTGCGCCAGGCTTTGCGGCACGGTCCAGCTTGGTCATCAGCGCGTAATTCCAGGGGGCAGCATACACTGTCAGTCCCTTGGCACTGAACACCTTTTCGTTTTGTCGGATGGCCTCGGCATACAAATCGTTTATCGTCCCTTCCTGTATAGCACCACGAGGGTGAGAAGAACAAAAACCGCGCCGACAAAGGGATTCACCTCAATGAAGACGACGGTGTGGTTGTTGATCCACTGGCTACCGAGGTCGAGTTTCTCCTGAGCCAGTTTGCCACCTTCCACGACCTCGCTCACGATCTTGCTATCCTCAGCGCTCGAATCCTTGGTGCGATAGAAGAAATCGACGTCGCCCGTGGAAGCCCGGCTTTTCAGAAACACGGTGTTGACAGCGCCCCCCACGGCGACGATGGAGACATTGTGTCCCTTGGAGGCCAAGTGCTCGGCGACGACTCCGAGACCTTGTTCGATCCGTACTTTCGTGTATGACTGTTCAGGCTCTCCAGGCCTCTGAACGTTATGGATGAGTTTAGCAAAGTCGTCCACAGGGCGGGAAGTGCGGATACCCATGATGATAGAGGATGCAAAGGAAAGGGAGATGCGACACCCCGTCTGTTTTTATGATGCTCAGATGGGTCCAGACCAACTTTGCACCTGGCAGGAACAGCGCCCATTGACCCTCAATGCATCTGTTTCTGTTCGCCGGTGGCATTCGGGAAAGCCTATAGATGCCCGCCTATGCCGCCACGCCATATTAAGCCTGATCTTGAGGCTAGCTGGTTGATACCCGGGGAAGACTCGCAACGACAGAGCGCGACCATGACAAAATTTTGATTTTGACTTACAATACGTCACCAACGTTGACAGACTGTGCCCCTTTCGCGAAGTGGCCTAGCCCCACCACACCGTTCGCAGCCCTAGTGGTTCGCAAGGCAATGCCGGGGATCAAGACTATAGCCCCACCACGATTGCGCCCTTCCTTTCGTCATCTCGCAGGCCCCCGACCGCCGCAGCGTTCACCAGAATGGTGTGCCCCGTGTCCCCGGTTCTCCCCGGGAACTGCCCCATCAGCTTCTCGACGGCGACACCCCAAACCAACCCCATTAACCCGCGCCATCCCCCTTTTCCGGCGCATATGTCTTCATACAGCGTCTGAACGCCGTTCCAAGAAAGCAATTGCGTGCCTCTGGCGGCATGAATGTGCCCAAACACGTGCAACCTCGGCCGAACGCGCCACATGGCTACTAACAGGGCGTAACAGCCGGCCTGGCCGAGATCGAGGTGGGCAAACGGAGGCCCGTGCGTGACGACAATGTCCGTGAGGGGGGGAACGGAGGACCATATGTCCGTGGCGCGACGACTGGCTGGATCAGGATCAGTGTCGCGCGCGTACGAGCGCGGGGACACGCGCGGGTACTGGAACGCCCACGAGCCGTGTTTGGGGGTGTGGGGGCTGCCGTAGATGCGCAGCGCCCGCCCGCGGACACTGACCTCGGCCGAAGTGTCCTCGAGGTACGTGAGGGAGGGGTGCTCGGAGAGGACGAACTGCTTTGTTTCTGGGTCGGCGAGCAAGGCGTCGTGGTTGCCGGCAATGACGATCTTGACTGGGTGTGGCTGAGAGCTCAGCCAGCCCAAGGCGTCGCGCAGCTCTGCGGGGCTGCAGGACTGGGTGAGGTCGCCCGCGTGGATGAGGATGTCTCCGGGGGGGAGCGGTGGCTGAGAGTGATGGGAGTTGTGTGTGTCGGATATGCAGACGACCCGTATCCCGTCCTTGCCCACAGTCGCGGTGGGCTGGCTCCACGAGTACACCGTCTGGGCGAGAAAGAGCAGAGGGTCTGCCTTGAAGTTGTCCCAGGCCGTTGGCGGTCGCCGGCGGAGGAGACTGTCGAGGCCCGACATGGCGTGAAGGGACGAAGCTGAGGACGTGGCAGTGAGCTGGCCTCTCTGACTGCTACTCCGAGGTCGGTTTTTTGTCTCTCCACGTCCACTGCGACCCCATCTCACGCTTGCACACGCAGCATCCATGGCCTCCCCAGAACCGCTGCCCCCGACCGTGTCAGACCTCCTCGCGGACCGAGACAAGGCCCGCGCACGCTACCCCATCGCGCGCCCGTTCGACTGGCGCACCTCGCGCACCCAGCAGCCCCTCGTCGCCCGCCTCCTGCGCACCCAGCGCCCCGCCGACGCGCCCGCCGCCTGCCTCTACCGCATCTACGAGTTCTTCGTCCTCGGCTGGACCACCGCGTTCCGCGACGAGCTCGAGTACTTTTGCTGTTCGCACCCCGATTGGGCCGTCTCCGCCCTTCCCGACCCCGCGGACGCCGACGCGACGCGGTATGCGGTGCTGGCAGTGCTCACCCGGCTCCTCTGTGATGCGTTCAATCGTCGCATCGAGCGGGGACTGCCGCGTGATGCGCCCGCCATCATCATCGACTTTGCGGCGCTGCGCGCGCGTCCCAAAGTGTACGAGAGGCCGCCGGCGTGGGCCGAACGTGTGGCTGCCCTGAAGGAGAAGCTATTTCTGCCCAACCCAGAGGGGAAGGCGCTTTCGGAGGACGACCCGGATGTCAGCGAGGAGTTCAAGGCGATGAATATCGTCGTGCAGATGCCGCACATTCACTTTGTTTAATCGCCGCAGTGACTTTCAGGGGGCACGAGACTGATTTGACTGGCACTCTTGTTTTCGTCCTGCTTTCCATAGTAACAACGTCAACCGATCGCAATCCACGAGCCTCGACTGACGATACGCGCACAAAGCTGTCATTCCACATGTACCAAAGATCCATTATATCTACTACGATTAAACATTTGCCTACGATTGTCAGAGCAAAAACAAGGGACGCCAGAGTAACGAAAAAGAAGACTGGACATGATGCGTCTCAAACGTACACGATGCCTCCATTTGCAGGAAGAAAAACAATGTGAGTGAACATAATCACGGACGAGAGGCGTCTATTCACTGAGCAGAGTATCACGGACTTACGAGGACGTTGTCCATTGCGCAAGACCAGGTAGGGCCCGTCGCCACTTGGTGTTGGGTCTACCCGACCCTATGTCTGAGCCGGAAAAAGCATAGCTGTATCTGTCCTCGCCTTCTTCCCTTTGGCCCGATACCCATTCCTGGCCCCGACTCGAGCCCCATGATGCATCCCCCCGATCGGGTCGGCCGGTCGCAGCTCCTACGAACGGACTCGTCCGACCACTTCTGGGTGATGCGGCACGCGGCGTGCCACGGCCACCAAACCTCTGGGATGGGTGACGTTGTAGATGTTTTCGTAGACTTTGAATAGAGTGTTGTCGTCGAGCAGGAACGAGCAAACGGTCTAAACCGAGCTCTCCTTCTTCTTCGTCATCGTCGTCGTCATCATCGTCGCTCTCGTCGGACCAAACTGCTTCGGGGTAGGCCTGCGCACTACCCCCCACGCCCCACCCGCTCGCATAACGTTGACGGGGCGCCATCCAGTCGTCGTTTTCGGCCTTTGTTCGAGCAAGCAAGGGCACGACCGGAGCGTCTCGGTCCTTGCCCCTTCGCCGAATCTTGGGTCTCTCTTCCTCTCGCCTTTTTCCGTTGCTCCTACCCAACGTGCGTGCGTCATATGCACTGCTCCGCACGCGCGAATTCGCACGCGACGTGGGCGTGGAACGACACATGACCCTCGTGCAGGACACCTGACCCTCGCTTGTGCTCGCCTTGACATCCTGCACCTGCATGCAGAGCAAGGGCGGTTTCGCGCCCCGCGTCAGTGGTCGCCCTCTCTCTCCTCGGTCCGACGTGTCGGAGAGCGCAGAGCTCTTGCGTGTCGACGCCGACTTGACCGTCCTCGTCGACGCGACGTCCGAAGCAACGGCGGCCGGGCCGCCGACCCCACTCAAGAGGGCCTTGGCGACCGATTCGATCCAGTTTCGCGGGAGGGGTGGGTGGACGTGGCGTTCGTTCTCATCCGTGGTAATACGGATGCGCGGCTCGTGGTCAGACTCGGCGACACTTTCTTCGTCGTGCAGGACGAACGTGCGGCGCATGCCTTTGCGATGGCCGCGTTCAAGTGCATGTGATCGCAAGGAAGCCTCCGACAACGACGGGCGCTTGACGAGGGGTTGGATATTTGGTGCGGAGGCCATATGGCGGAGATAAGCGCGAGCATTTGGTTGATTCGGCTTAGTAAATGCTGATTTGGATGAGTAATTATTAACTGGATGATGACGGTGATGATTGGGATGACGCAGCCTTGAGTGGGGATGATGGGGCAGTCCCTGAGAAGACTGGTGGCGTTGAACGGCCTGGGGAGATGGGGTGCGGTGCGACGCGTCGGCAGACAGGTCGACGCAGGTGAGGGGACGCACGCTCTCGGACGAGCCATTGCGGGAGAGAGACGTCCTCGACGACACCCGTTTGGCCTTGCCGTTCTTGATGTGCAGAGCGTGATCCAGCGGCGAGGGTGGGGACCAAGCAGGCGCGTCAGACTGCGCAGCGCTGTCCTCCAAAGGCGCGGTCTCGCGTGCCAAGCTCGAGCCCCGACTGACGAGCCCGGTGATGAAGTCGACGACGGCCCCGACGCTTCCCCGTACGCTGTTTCCCGCGATGGCATCCGGCTTTTCGGTGGCAGACCGGGCGCTGCGGTCAGTTTCGGGCGTGAAGACACGGGTGTCCTTGTAGCCCGCTTCGCGGAGGAGATCCTCGAGACGCTCGTATGTCTTGGAGGTGCCACGGCGGTGAAGGGGGACTCTGCCGAGCGTATCTGGATAGCGATTCGCCGGACGGCCTCTCAAAGGCGTCATGGGGGCGGGGGTCGTCGTATAGGCAGGGCCGGGCGTGGGATGTGACGACATCGTGGGGTCATCCCGTGCGGAGACGGGTGTGCGAGAGGCCTCGGGCTGGTGCAGACGAGGTCTGTCAGTTTGCCGAGGAGCGGGTCGAGCGTACACGCACAATGTCCGGCTGGCGACGAGTGGGTCGTGTAGTCATGCTTGGGCTGTGCGAGAACGGCTCCCGCAGAGGGAGACGATGAGAGAATGGAAGAGAGAATGGAATGGGTCTGCTCGGTGGCGTTTTACCTCGACACCGTCACATGTGATCACCCGATTTTCCCCTGTGTCATGGGCAATTTTTGCGTCACTCATTGACTGACGTTTCTACTCGGTAATCTACTGACATTGACGTCCAGCTGGGGCCTCCCATGCCAGGGCCTTGGCACAAAGCGAAACTTCCATTTACGCATCAGGTCTGCCCATCGCCTCTTCGGTGCTCTTTCTGGAATTGAGCCTGTGGAACAAGGGCACATGTACAGGTGGTTGCACGATCAAAGCGCACCCACTTACATCGCAACTGCCGCGAGGATTCGTCAGCCCAAGGCATAATAAACAGGACAGTGACCAGACTCACGCAATGTATTGGTGTATAATTTACTCTTGCACAAGTGGAGCGGCATCCTGGGGTGCCAAACGTCACTACCACAACTCCGTCCGACGCGTCCACTCACCAGTAAAACTGTTTGGGCGCGCTAGCGTAGGACCCCAGCGCACAGATCTGCACGATGGTGACAAGAATACCCCGACTCAATACGAAGAAGAATAATTGCCGGATCTGGAACTGCGTCCTAGAAGTGCTTTTGGTGAGCCGCTCTTCAAGGCGTGCCATACACTCACTTCTTGACGCCGCCAGGCGTGGACGCGAGAATGTAGCACAGGCTGACCGTCGTGATCAGGTCACTTATGGCCACCAATCCCTCCTCCAAGCAAGCTGCAGCCTACCCTGTCGGTTCAGCAGGGAATTCATTTATGAAAGCGATATTGCTCACGACCAACCGACCGTCTGCAAGTGCACGGATTGGCAGCAAGTGTACCAACATCATTCTTGCTATACAGTGTAAGATCAGCGCGATGATCAACCAATCCAGTATGGCAATTCCTTGACCTAAACCAGCCCCTATTGAACGCGGCCATGGTTTAAGCATTACGTTTTCCCCGGTCTCTGGATGCGCACCTAATCCTCCAATGGCGGTAATGAACTGTACTGATCCGGTTATGCCACCAGTATGACACAGCATGTGTTTGGAGCACTGACAACTGACAACGGCAATAGCCTATCGTATTGCGTCAAGACGGGGTACTGTTGCATGACTTCATGGCATGTTCAGAGGCGTTCCCGCAAGTCGTTGATAGTTTGCTCACTCAAGTAGATCCTGGTGGAAAAGAAGATCTGTACGCTTCCAGATAGTTCAGCTACGCCCCTCGTCCAGAAGTAGGCTTCACGCACACCGCAGTAACCACGGAAGTCGCTCCCATTTCCAGCCACCACGTACTGCCGACGTCGCGTTGAATCGCGTCACTTTGTGAAGATAGACATGACTTACGTGATAACACAATCGAACGTCGCAAAGTTGCCGAAGTTTTGTATCTAGGATCGTGCAGGGTAGGACAGCCGCTCTGCTGAAATAAAATTCTGGAACATCGCTTACAAAGTAGTGAAATATCGTCACTGCTATCAACATGGTGCATAGCGTGTCGAAAATTCTGGAGCGACTTCAGAAAGCAACGCATAGTAGGTTCGGACGTCACTGACACGACCGCGACAACCTATGGGATACACCGTCCAATGCATCATTGCGTCACAGATCAAACAAAGGAATGAGCCACGGACCACTGCTTGGAAGAGAGTGGCATCTTTACTCCGACCAAAGTAGATGTATGTCTGAACGTAGGACGTTCCGAGCAGCCTGAGCACAAAGACACGTGTCAAGACGCTGCGAAGAAAGATGGAACTGCTTACGTCGTGGCTACCACAAAGCCTATCCCCCGCATCAATATAATATGTTTGCGAAACCATCATGATGAACGTTTGCCTCACCCCAATATACTGGTGCGTAGTAGTCGTCCAACATCTCGATCGCAGTTTCGTGACAAGTCGAAAAGCTGTTTTACGGTCGCAAGAGGGACGATTGCGCTTAAAAAGACCATCCTCGTGATTAAGTTCGACTGGACGTAGCTGTCTGCTGCTTACGACCAGATTACGGGTCATGTTCAGTGGGAAAGGGTGTGTACAAAGTTCTTGTTACGACGGTTGGTGAGACATGGAGGTCGTCTCTCCAGGGACGCAGACTACAATGTCCGGAGGCATTGTCCATCTGTCTGGCGCCTCGTTGGGAGTGTACATCGACGGTACTGTCCGAGACCATGGAAAGGAATCGGACCGTTCTGTCTCAGAGGGTGTGAACGATCCGACCGGCATGGTCCCCGCTTCGGACGCTTTACGCCAGGCCCCAGGAACGCGGGGTGAGATCCCGACATACAAAGGCAGATCATTTCAGAGTCATACCGTCTGTAGTGGTTGGGCACGTCGACCTTGGGAGCCAATCCAGGCGAGCGAGCTAGGGTGGACACGGTCTGGGAACCGTCGAGATGGCGTTCACTCACGCGCACGAGGAGCCCGTCCCATGTCAACCGGGCGGGATCACACGAAGGCACCGTCGAGCGACCGCCAGGCAGGCTCGCGAGGATCCCGTCTGATGGCGTCCTGACTGTGAGGCAACGGTTGGCGACGCCGGTCATTGCCTGACATAGCTGTGATGATCGTGGTGGCATGGAAACACCAAGCGCACATCAACGCTCGAGGAGAAGGATACGGTCAATCGGTACGACTCAATCTAACACAGGTGGAGGGACGCCCTGTGACCGAACTGCACAGCGAATCTATTCCTGTTTGCACCACCGCTCAGGTCGAGGGCCGTGCCGTTAGACGTGCATGGCTGTGATCGCGTTTGGCGACGGCCGTCCGAACGTCCGACATCGAGGATCAAGGAGAAAAACCCGACATAAGGGAGACTCAGTTTTAGGACTTCATATGGCGGGTTCATGGGCCAGGATAGTTCTGAGATGAATGCCGGTCATCCATCTATCAAAAATCACAGCCTCCCACGGCGGTTGAAAGCTGCGGCTCGGGGATGGGCGGGGATCAAAAAAGTCACACGAAGTGGAAGGTCATAGGGTGTATGTGCTAGCACGCCCGGGGGTGGGGGATGAGCCAATGCGATGAACTGATCGAATTCTGGGTTCATATTCACGGACATAGGATCAACCTCGGATGTCTGCCATTTTCAGCATTGAAAGGCAGCGTGAAATGGGTAACGCACTAAACCAGACTAAATCTCGTCAATGTGGAGGTCGAACAACCAAGCGGCACCACGAGAAGACCCCGGATTGAAGCGTGCCTGCGAGGAAACCTGCACATCACCGATTCATTTCAACGGCGTCTCGACACAAGGATCACCAATCGCTCATGAATGAAGTGCGTGTAGGATTTAGTACTTCAAGTTTCGAGCATTCAGAATAGAAGATATCTCCTACTATAACCACACCGCAATACTTGCGAGGATGAAACATTCTGCGCGCGAAGGTGTTTTTTGAACTGACCGAATTCAGCGTACATGTAAAGGCTAAGGCGGTAGTAAGTACCCTAGCACAGTAGCTGGGACACATACTAGGCATACTCATGTGTCCTGACCTTGGTCAAGGAGGATGAGCTAACTAAACCATTGTTGGCATTATCGGTGGAATTGATCTTGCGCCATCAATATTAGTGGCAGGTCGTGCCACTCGACTAAAGGCACTCGGAGAATGTGTCCGAAATGTTTGGGTCGGCGGATCTCCAACTCCATCGATCCAAGAATGCAGAGAAAAGTAGAGCTGACCCCCAAGCATTATGCTACAATCGCCTTTGACTTGCAGTGTTTCTTTGGTGCCTGCGCATCAAGCTCTGATTGCTTGGAAGAGGCTTTTGAAAGTGGGTCACGGTGCAGTACAGTAAGCGAGCTCGGTCTCTCGCCGAAACCACTACATATGATTACTAATACTGTATTCGGTCTGCTTCGGCACCCTCATGGAACGATTAGCACATGTCAGCTGGACCCAGACCGCATCAACATCAAGGACCTCCGATTCTCCGAAGGTCCACTTCATAAATGGACACGATGAAGCCCTGCTCCGACTTAACACCCAGTGCATATTTACCATCGCCTTTTCGCCACTAGCATGGGCAAGTTCTACGACGAAATACCCGAATGGCTCTTCGAATGGATCCAGAAACAGCACATGTTCTGGGTTGCTTCGGCTCCTCTTAGTAGCCAGGGCCATATCAACGTTTCACCCAAAGGGACAGCAGGCTGCTTCCATGTGGTCAATTCCAGACAAGTCTGGTACGAGGACTTGTCTGGGAGCGGTACGCCATATCGTGCATCATGTTAGATCACACCTGTTGACTGGTATCCGTGGGTTTCAGGTGTAGAAACTATCTCGCACTTACGTGAAAATGGCCGAATTACCGTCATGTTCTCTGCCTTCGAAGGTGCCCCAAGAATCCTGAGGCTCTTTGGTGTCGGTGAGCTCGAGGTAACATTGCTTGCCACAGGCCCAACCGTACTGAGTGTCATCGGAGGTACTGTGTACGAATATGGCACGTCCAGATACAACGCACTCATCCCCACGGAGGCACGCAAGCCAGGCTCACGCGCCGTTATCGTCGTTGACGTCTACCAGGTTGGCACAGTACGTACTTATCCACCCGCCTCATGTGAAAAGGGGTTTGCTTACCGTAAATGTGTTTATGCCCGGACCTTGCACCGTAACCATTACATAGTCCTGCGGCTACGCCGTCCCGCTGTACGACTTCGTGACACACCGTACGCAGCTCCTCAGGGTGTTTGACAAATATGAAACCGGGCAACGATTGCTCGCCGCTTCGGACTCCCAAGAGCAATCCGAACGACAGCAAGTTCCTCTTCCCGATGACCTGAAAGCAAAGAGTGCAAGTCCGTCTCGTAAGACCCTCGGCGATTACTGGCTGTTGAAAAACATGCACTCCTTGGATGGCCTACCGGGCTTGGTCAGCGCCCCTGACGCTATCCTCAGTATGACGCCTCAAAGTCATTTCGACAAAGACACTCGGCCGATGATGCGTCACAAAGAGGAGGTGGTGAATGATCCACAGTGGTTGATGATTGGGGATCACACAGGTTTTACTGCAGGTTTCGTTTGTGGCGCTGTCACTATGATTGGGTTCGCCGCTGTTCTAGGAAGGTTGAGGCTGTGAAAATGCCATGGTAATTGAGTGACAAGCATAGAGGACAGCATTATTCATGATCAAGCACCTGTCGCGATTGCATGATATTTCAATTTTGCTGTGTCCAAATATCAGTGGACGACGTCGTAGAGGCGGATAAGGAAGCCACAAAGTTGATGGCTGAGACTGCGGTCGCAAAGTTGCGACTATGAGAGACTGTATCCAGCGCAAGACATATTCGTGCAGGGCTTTACTATGGTTTGGACCTCAGGTTCGTGACCGAAATTCCACTCTTTTGATTAAAGCAATGCGAAGGAAATACGTTACCACAATTCTGCATAGCAATATTGCTCGAGAATTGGGATCGGGGAAATCAGTGCAGAACTTGCCAACCCCTGGGAGAGCGACCCCTGTTAGCATCGTCCCCATTTCGATACGCAAAGATGGTGAGGAAGCAGAAGGGTGAAATTCCCCCAGGGCATCGATACCCTAGTGCTTTTCGAGCGATTGTATCGTATCGCCGCCAGTTCCCAAAAGACCGTTTCAAGATTACCCTGTTTGCGAGCTTATCATGGCTTGTGCGGATCCTGTAGTCTGGGACATGGATCGGCACTAGTAGCTGCAAGCGAGTTCCGGCCGACGTCGGCATTTCAGAGCATCTCTCTCAGAAGATACAATGATGCAACACCCAACAATATCCCACCGTCAGGTCTCGAGGACCCAATGATCTTTCAAACTTTGCTTTAATCGCTAGAGCAACGTGGGATAAAGACCACCAGCGGTGATAGTTCGGCGCTCTTCCCATTCGCGCAGCGGTCATCATGATCGTAAGTGCAAGACAGGAAACATGATCGTCAAGCTCAAATTTCACGTCCCCGCCCTTCCACCTCCTTATCCGACCTCTCCCATGTATCTCAGCGACTCTTGCTCCAACAACGCCACAATGGATGCGTCTTTGTATTCCGAAATTGCTGGTAGTTTGAAAGGCTTGGCTAGCTTGCCATGCCGACATATTATCCGGCTCGGCTCATCGCCTTGCGACGTTCCTTTTCGTAGGATACTCACCTGACGCACTGCCACCGATAAAGAGGAGGGTTTCGGGTATTAATCCGCAGTTTTCAAGGCCCTCAGTTATTGCTCGCAACGGTTGATAGCTGCTGGCGATGAGGAAACGGAGGTACCGGTTCTCGACAGTGCCGACAAGGTGTGTGAAGCAATTACCGAAGCTCGTATGGCAACCGGCGCTCAGAACCAGAGAAAAACAGGTGGTGAGGTCGCGCCCATTTACCCTATTCGTCCAGCCTGCTGGTGAATAGGCGCAAGACGTGGCCACTTTCGGGCGGGGACAGGGCGAGATGAAACGCTCCGGGAACGAGGCCGGCTGTGTGTCCGGTCAGGTGTGCACGCCAGGACTGAGAAGAAAGAACCTGTTTTCGCTGTCATGCAGGAAAGATGATATGTACTTAGCAATCAGACTAGTATGGCTTAGCGGGAGTGCTTTGCTTGCACGTGACTGTTACGCGACGCGCTCTTTAAGAAACTTCCCACGATGGACTTTCTATCCCAAAGTTTGTGCATTTCACGTTTTGTGCTATTTCGGTCGGCCGCTTCAACCCATTCATCGCCGTGCTCGACAGCCTCAAGAAAACGCCGTAGAAAGGATATAGAACATTTGCAAACTTTCCGATCCGTACTTTACAGCGGCTTTTTTCTTCATTCCGGGCCACCTCCAGAGCCGTGCCTTGTTCTCTATCTCCTTCATATCGCCATCTGCCTGTTGCCGTTCAGCATCCTGCCAGTTCAAGGTAAACGGCGCCATCCTCGTAGTGCGCTGTTGTACCCGCTATGCACTTTTCACTCATGTCTTCGTGCCCATTATAGGTACCAACGGTCATCATGCATAAACACTCTGTCTCTGTCCCCATGGTTCCTGCATCCGCTCCAACCTCCCCTGCCGCCTCCCGTCTCCACAGAGTAGAACGTGCATATGGCCTTCCGGTCACTCCGCAACGCATAATTCGTCTCCAAAAGACCTTATACCGTTCGCCAGTCACCCCAGCGAGCACCACCTCCACACCATACACACCCCTCAGCCTCCGTTCTTTTTCAACGAATTCAAGCTCAACAGTCAACACACCGGATTCCGTAACCAGCTTCAAGCGGTTCCCTGTCATCCATTCGCCCGAAAATGAGCCTGCCATGCAGTCGGCCGACAAGAATTCGGCAGATATCACTGCGAGCTGGCGCTCGCGCGCCAACGAAAACGGGATCAAAGTAACTGCTGCTGGGGAATCGAGCTTTGGTGACGATGAGGGTGAGTATATGCGTTTTTAACCAACTTCATTCACTCACAGCTGTCCGCTTGTTCATTTTGATCGTTACATCCTATTGGATGGGTTCGATGGTGATCCACCCCGCTTCTTACCGCATATACACATCCCCAGCTAGCGATCTCACTCCTTCTGATGTGAGTTCGGCGCCCTTTGCAGAAGAATGTCAGTCGTTGCCAAGAGCCTCCCAATTCGTGCTGTCTCTGATAATCTTCCGTACAGCTTTGCTTTCCCCTCCTTTCTTTCCGAACCACCGCCGATCTCGCACACAATCGAACATTCACCCCCTGTGCCCGTCTGCTCTGGCACATTCTTCGCACAGGACGCCAGCAAGGCGGGCACTTGGGATACTGAACACACCGCCACCAAAACCTACGAACTCCAGCCAATTGAAGATTAAAGGAAGTATGACAGATCCTGCGCATACTCGCCGCCGCCCCTCTTTCGGACAGGTCGGTGTTTTATATGCCACGCATCTCGTTAATTTTATTCTGACTCATGTATAATGTGCCATTTTCAGCTATCCACCGAGCTCTTTGATATCGATGAGAATGCTTTTGAACCGTACCCACAATCTTTTTCCTCCGCAGCCCAAACGTTGGTCCTACAAGACCCCTTCAACAGCTCGGGACTGTCGACAATTGCAGAGTCTGACCCGCACCATTTGCAAAGCTCGTATTCTGATATGTTCTTCATCTCCACATCGCCACACTCGGCTTGCTCTGTCTGCGGCTCCACAGGTGATCGAATGGCGGTTCTTGTGCCCTGCAAGCATCTACTTTGCTCTGCTTGCATGACAAGTGCCCTCAATATTGTGGGTGAGAAAGACATTCATTGTGCCGTTTGCAAGGCGTTCGTCAATGATTTCGAATTGCAAACTGCGTCGGACGATGATGTTTCCGCATCCACAGCTAGTCAAAGACGTCCTCCAGTGGTTTCGGACACCCTTTCTTCACCGTTACAACAGCGATCAGTTCGAAGTGAACGTACACTGTTACCGACCACATTTGACTCCAATCCTCTGCCTTCCCTGATGAGCGCTGTGTCACTTTGCAAATCTCAACCTCACTTGCGCAATTCTTCCCCGTTTTCCGCTGCCCCTCAAATACAACCGGGAGAGAATGTTGTTCTTCGTATTGACAATGTTCCATGGGTGAGTTCACTTACAACCCAGCCTATCTCCAGATCTGACGATTTGGCACAAGGATATTACCCCTCCGGTTGTCGCTGCGTGGCTAAAGCACCCCATCGTCCGTGTTCACATACTTTTGGACCAGCGAGGAAAGACTTGTAGCCATGCATATGTTGAGCTCGTCACAGAAGAGGTCGCTAGAGCAGCCTTGCGGTCGGTTCAGAATTCCGTGCTTGGCAAAGGGAAACGAGCACGTGGGGTTACTGTTACCTTGAGTAGCCAGAGTGAGCTTATGCACGCGGTATGTCTATTCTGTCGGAAAACGACGGGAAGCTGAGCCCTCCCACCAGATATTTCCTTCATGGCAGGGCGATTGGAATGGCTCTCGGCCCTACATCTCTGGGCTGCGAGACGAACCATCGTGTCTGATGTCCAAGGGCGAACTTGAGTCACTATTGAACCTCATCCAGCGGCCTGATGTAAGTCCGATCTCTCCTATATATTGCAAGCCGTTGACGAGATTTCTCCAGTCGCATTTCTTGAAAGTGCCGTCTCTTCCCTTTCATTTACTTATTAGTATCCTGTCCAAGTTTCCAGTGGATATCGACAGCAGGGTCTTTTGGGACATTAAGATTAGTGAGGCACTATTCTGTTAGTCATTCTTTGGTATTATCAAGACCATCACTGATTACCCGAACTCTGCAGACATCACACATAGTACGGACCTAGTCCTTATTGGCAAATGCTGTGGCTGATTCTTCCCCTTCTAGCTGCGCTTGACATCCTAGGGGCACACTTCCGACAATCTATTCCTCATGATGAACCTGAGCTTCTTAACGAACTCTTGGAAGCCGCAATTAATTGTGGAGGTAAATTCAATTGCAGTTTGACCCGTGCGTTTCCGTTGACTCTGCTTTAAAGTATTTACAGAAGAGCAAATTGCTACATTGACAACGATCCACAAGGCTTATACTTTCGCCTTTTCTACGCAACATAGCTACCCCACTCCCCATATCCAACCACCTCTCATGCCGGTCATGTGGAACCTATCTTCTGCTGGGTCGCCATATGATGCGGTCGCCAGAGAATTCGGGGTCCCTGAAAATGTTGTGCATGCGATTGCTCAAAGACTACACGGCTTTCGTTGACCCTATTCTCGAGAGCCCACTCGGACTATGACCACACCGTCGTTGCACAGGTTTCACGACAGATTATGATTTCATTTCTGCCCTTACCACGGTTGGCATTGACTGCCCTTTGATGTTTCTTGGTACCATGGACTCTGCCATCAAAAAGTCCCCCTTGCTTCCATTTTGCACATCATACAGACCATTTTTTTTATTGCTGTGATCGCCCTCGAGATCCCTGTGCCTTGCTATGGATTTGCATATTGCTCCCCATCGTTTCGCATCATGTTTGGTATCTTTTTTCTCCCTTGCTTGTAACGTCCGACAACGACCGCATGTTATGCTTGTATCGTAGAAAAGTTTGCTGGCTGAACGTTAAACATTGGATGGGGCCTGTGCCCCTTGGGAACAATGGTGAACTGGCGTGTCCACCTGCGCTTACGGGAACGTTCGAGCATGATCTAACCTTTTGCGACCGATTAGGAAATTGCGATTGATCACGAGCACACAACGACGGTCACATTCTGCAAACGGCTGTGGCCATCAGCGATGCGGCGTTATGGTCGCCTGTTCCCGTCTCCCGTCGAGGACCTCTGAGATTGATCATCAAAGCTGACTTTGTACGGGAACGAAAAGTTTCATCGGACGGATGCATGTGATCCTTTTGGTGAAACTCACGCGATGCCGGCCACGTACAATTCGCATGTGTCACTGACTACAGCGAATACACACATGGTCCGTCGGGCTCCCCGTCCTGTTCGATCCGTCACGGCATCGAGGTGTTTCG
>JBBPKK010000462.1:0-23618 GCA_038089215.1 Tylopilus vinaceipallidus
AAGTACAACGACTCGAGCGTCGCAGAGGTTCAACAAGGCGAGGTCCTAGCGGATACCACTGGATCGAATGCGAACCCATATTTGGTGCGTTCGGTCGTCGTAGTGAAGAGACCTTGTTGACCGTGATTGCAGTTGGTGTTTGCACGCAAGGGTGCCGACGTTGTTCACACTGTCAAGCGCATTGCTGCGCTTGTGCAAGATTCGAAGCCATGATTTACACTGGACGCCCTTGATGGATCGTCTTTCCATGTATACGTATTCACACTGCTGTAATGGACTATTAATTTCTGGGCAGACTCGTGCTCTATAATGCGACTCGCAATGCTGTAGATGTAGATCGGTTCCTGCATGAGGAATTAGGTGATGGAGGCACGAACCTCAGGATTCTTTCGGTGGGCGCGCCGGTAGTTCAGAAGGCTGGACCATCGTCTCTTGAGATAGACCGGTGTCCGGTGGCTCGAGCCTTGTCAGCAGGTCGTCTAGCGTGCCCAGAAGCTCGTCCAGTCGGGCCTCCACCCCGCCCGCCATGGTATCTGCGCTCTCGAGGCGTGCCAGCAGCTCTGCGTCGTCCGCTGCAGCTTCTTCGCCCTCGCTCGTGACGAGCGACGCTAACGGCTCCACACCGCGCCCCATGCCGACCGCACCGGCTGCAGGTCGCCCATTGGACGCGAGGCTAGCGTGGAGGTCGTCCAAAGACATTTGGTCGGCGGCCGCGATAGCGCGCGGAGTCGGAAAAAAACGTTCCCGAGACTAGGTGGGAAAGAAGCGGCACGTCGGCAGCGTTGCCCCCGCCATGAGCGCACAAGCGGAATGTGTCCAACGCCTGCTCGCGACGTTCCCCGCGCGCCCGTTTGAGCAGCGGACGCTCGACGACAGGGTCGCGCGGGAGGTGTGCCCGTTCCGCGGGGCGTCGTCCCAGGAGAACGTGCGGAGCCGGTGGGAGCTGGTGCTGAGGAAGGCGGTGTTCGCGCTGGCGGTGCGTTCGACCCTCGTCTTGCGCGTCTGGGCGGGCGGACGGGACGCTGACGCATGTGCGTGTGCCAGGCGACGGAGGGCAAGGCCCTGAGGGACGCGGGCGCAGAGTACTACAGCGGCCTGCAAGACCGGCTCGACCTCGTCCTGACGTTCACCGAGCAAGGTGCGTGTCGGCTTTGGCTGGTCGAGGGACGCGCGGTGCTGATGCACACGACGGCGCGCGCGCACGTACACACAGATGCTTGCGAAGCCGCCTTCCCGTTCACGGTGCTCCAGGACTTGCTCGAGACGCAGACGATCGTCTCGTGCTCGCACATCTTTTCGTGGATCGAGCGGCAGGCGTCACGGCTCACGCAGGGCATGGTGCCGCAAAAAGGTAAGGCGCTGATATTGCTGCGGATGCTCAACGACCTCCTCCGACGGCTCTCCAAGACGGGGTCGACGACGATGTTCTGCGGGCGGATATTGACGTTCCTGAGCGGGGTGTTTCCCCTGGGCGAGCGGAGCGGGGTCAACTTGCGTGGCGAATACGGGCCCGTGTGGGAAGGGACTGTGGAAGTCGGAGATGGGGACGCGGAGATGAAGGACGAGGCGTCGAAGCCGGTCGACAAGATGGAGGTGGACGAGGAGCAGGATGAAGCAAAGAAGCAGTCGCAAGCGGACAAGGAAGGTACGCACTGTGTTACGTTTGGTGGTGTTCTCAGT
Organism: Tylopilus vinaceipallidus; assembly: GCA_038089215.1. Classification (NCBI taxonomy): domain Eukaryota; kingdom Fungi; phylum Basidiomycota; class Agaricomycetes; order Boletales; family Boletaceae; genus Tylopilus; species Tylopilus vinaceipallidus. The sequence goes on from JBBPKK010000462.1 coordinate 1,681, forward strand.
GCATCGACCTTTGTGTTTAAGATTTCTACAAGACCTTCTGGTCCCTTCAACTTCCGTTCTCGCGGCCGCTCATCTTTGCCTCCCCGGGGACCTTTGAGGACTTTAAGCAGGCTGTTGAGAAAACCCTGCCCGTCATCAAGGAAGCAACTACGAAGGAGCGCGCCATGATGGGCAATAGAGCATCGGCAGGTCAACCTGGACCTGTGAAACGCAAGCGCGATGCCGACACCGTGGAAGAGACCAACAAAAGCGACTATTTCTTTGCAAAGTTCCTTACGAGCCCCGATCTGCTGAACCTCGAAGTCTGTTGATCTATTGACATCACCCGATGCCTGACTGACGCCCTGGCCTGTCCAGATTGCAGACACGCATTTCCGACGTCAAATTCTCTTTCAGCTGCTCATTCTTCTCAACCACCTGCTGTGGTTCACGAAATCGGCGAAGGCGACGTGGGCGACCCCGCGTAATCGGTCGCTCCAGATGGAGTTTACGCTCGAGCCTGTGGATGCGCAATGGGTTCAAGATACGATCGCGAAAGCAACCGCGGAGCTACGATCGACGGCCCCGAATGGACCGGCGTTTGCGGACACGGTCAACACTATTCTCGAGCGGGAAAAGAATTGGGTGAAATGGAAGAACGACCTGTGTGCACCGTTTGACCGTGAACCGTGGAGTGCAGAGGTGAATGGTGAAAAGGTTGGGCTCGAGGAAGCGACGAAGGAGCTGCGTGCAAAACGCAGAGAAGATCCAGAGGAATGGAAGTGGAGTCTGGGTTCTCAACCGTTGACGGAGATTTGGGAAATGGGATATAGGGATCTCTACGACCTCCAAAATCCCTTCCAGTGAGCTGTTTCTGATTTTCACTCAATGTATAGCACTGATTACGCTACACTAGGGCGGGTGACGTCAAAGATTTCGTGAAAAAGATCAAGCAGGAAGACGCTCGTATAGAGATGCGGAAAAAGACGCTAGCCAAGAATGCAGAACGAATAGCCCAAGCTCGGGCCAAGGCTGCTGCGCAAGCTGCTCCGGTGGTGGAAACAACAACGCCTTCTCAGGATCCATCTACAATGGCTGTGGATCCCGTTAAAGCAGAACCTTCTGCTACAATTCCTTCTGCAGGATCTCCACTCCATCCTTCACTTCCGCCCAAGCCTGGGACCAGTGCACCAGCAAAGGCATCTGGAACCGAGGGTCCTTCAAATTCCCCAGCTGCTGCGCCAGCTCCAATGCTGCCAACAAATGCAACGCCAACCCCCATACCGTTGTTGACGGCACCCCCTGTTCCATCCCAAGACGAACAAATACTGAAACTCGAAGACGTAAGCATGATCCTGTTATGCCTCAACCGTATAGCTGATCCACTCGTTGTAGAACAAGCAACGCTGGTCATGGCTGGCTCTGCGGACTGCACGCGATCAGCACCTGCAACATTTCGGGAGGATTGGCACGGGTGATGTGTTACTACTCGCGCACGAGATCGAGGCAGAGAAGGAACGGGAACGGGAACGGGAAAAGGAGAGGGAAAAAGAAAAGGCACAAAAGACGGACGCGAACACCAACTCGGGTAGTCAGTCGACCCAGACGGGCGCGAACAGTTCCGACGATAAAAAAGAGGAAGGGATGACGGGCACGACGAGCAACAAGGATGGCGAGGGGGACGTAAAGATGGAGGATCGGTGATCAATGCTGTATGGTCAGCGGCTGCTGGTCAGTTGCGAATCTCCTGTACTCCGAGCACTCAGTACTCAACACTTACCTAGTTCTCGCCCGTGTATGTTTTGAAAACCCCGACGGTGTAGTCCCATTGGCACGCCTAGTGCCTCATAGTCACCCATATATATATTGTGGTCCAGTTTAATGCTCCCATGGGTATCTTCAATCAAGCAAAAGTGGGTGAGGCAAGAATCAGTCGAAGAGGGGACAGATGTGTAGGGACATGACTCAAGGCCGGTTCGGATTGTTGAGGTAGACCGAATGCATAAGGCAACCAGCCGAGAACAACAAGCTAGGCACCGGCCTTTCTTGACTGCCGTTCCTTCATCAGGTCGTTTAGCAGGTCCTGGGAGATGGTACTGCTGCTGGCTCTTAGTACAACGACCTGTGATGAGATTAGTTGGAACTCGGACGAGATGATCGGCCCGGGGTAGTGCAAAAATAACCCCGTGTCACGTAATTTTGGTATGCCAACGAGAAGAACCATGTGGTGTTAAGCTCGAAAGAACGTCCTAGAGGTTTACTTATCGTCGCAGTCGGTTGGTTTCATGACGGGATGAAAGTGGTCGCCGAGGTGGAGCAGTCGTGATGCGACGGTCGTACGTGTTCAACTAAAATTAGCAACGCGGTGTGCTTGGCGATCTGATCATCACGAGATTCTCACCCAAACTCTGACAGCGGCCACGTTCACCTCCGAACAGTCATGTCCACCGAGAATGGCCTACGAGTGCGTCGGTCGGTCTCGGAAAGCAACCCGCGCGCTCACGATCCTTCCTATAGCGTGTCTTGGTCACCGGCGGCGCGGGCTACATCGGTACGTGTCCTTTTTTCGCTTTTTTTTTCTTTCCTTCGGGACCGGGATTGGTCCGTTCCCTCGCGTCTGGAGCTCAACCGGTTTTAGGTTCCCATGTTGTTTTCGCTCTGCAGCAGACGAGGCGGTACAAGGTGATCACGATCGATAATCACCATAATTCGCTGCCCGCCGCACTCAGGCGTGTCGCACAACTCGCACGGGATGCACTGCCCGAGCACGCGACGGGGGCGGATAGAGACAGTGTTGAGCTGGACGCTTTTCAGTGCGACCTGACGAGTCCCGAACAAGTCAGAGCCGTCTTTGAGAAGTATGGCAAGGGGGGCATCTGGGGCGTCATTCACATCGCGGTGCGTGTTCGGATTGCCTGCCGTGCCGCTGCCTGCTGACGTTTTACGTAGGCTTACAAGGCGGTCGGCGAATCGGTCGAGATACCCTTGACATACTATACCAACAACGTTTCTGCAACCATCTCACTGTTGCAGACCATGTCAGACTATGATTGCACTCGGATTGTCTATTCCTCGTCTGCGACTGTGTACGGGACACCTCCGACCATCCCTATACCCGAGACGACACGCTTGCAGGCGGACAGTCCGTATGGTAGGAGCAAAGTAATGTCAGAAACGATTATCAATGATTTATGTCATGGTAAGTCATGGTGTGTTCGAGCGATGACATGCTTACCCAACTGCGCAGCCGAGCCACAGCGTTGGCACGCCATCTCCCTTCGCTATTTCAAGTAAGCACACGTCTTCAACCTGGAAGCCAATTCATCACTGAGACTGGCATAGCCCCGCTGGTGCCCATCCTTCTGGACGGATGGGAGAAGATCCTCGAGGCCGTCCGGGAAATCTTCTCCCTCTATTAGCCCAGATGGCGGTCGGACGAGTGGATGCGTCGACGCTCAAGGTGTTCGGAAACGACTATCCTACGCCGTAAGTCGACGTAAGAGCGTGCCTTCGATCGTCGCTGACCAAGCCAGGGATGGCACGTGCGTGCGGGATTACCTTCACGTCCTGGACCTGGCGTCTGGGCACTTGCTTGCCCTCGATGCACTCTCGCCGGACTCGACGGTCTTTGATAACTGCCCCGACGAAGCTCGTTACAAGGCCTACAACCTCGGCAAGGGCCGCGGGATGAGCGTGCTGCAGATTATCGATGCGATGAGGCAGGCCACTGGGTTTGATTTCCAGTATGAGGTCATAGGCAGGCGGTACGTGCGAGCTTGGCGCGACTGTGCCCCGGCTAAATTCCACCGAGGCAGACGGGGAGACGTGCCAGATCTGACCGCAGACCCGACGCTTGCGGAAAGGGAGCTTGGATTCCAGGCGCCCCAGACGCTGGAGGTGATGTGCAAGGACCTGTGGAACTGGCAGACGAAGAACCCACAGGGGTATGCGGTGGAGCGGTGATGTAGGGCGGGGGAGACATCTACGTGTACCTAATGTGGACAGTAATCGATCTACTAGGCTCCTGTCTCGGGTGGGCGGGCCGGATTCAAAGTCGACAAGGAACCAGTGACGTTGGTACGGGGCTGGATTACATAAGCGATAGAGGGTGGTCCCTCGTTCCTGTTCCTCATGTCCAGGTGTGACCGCAACCATTACCCAGCCGCATCGCGAGACGCCGATCTGCCCCTTTCACGATGGTGCGTGCTTCTGCGCTCACAAAGGGGCTCTCTAAACTGGATTCCTGCCCTGGCCAGTCCTCATCGCCCTGGGAAGTCCGCATGTCCTCCACCCACAAGGTGCCCTACTATTTCAACACGGAAACCCACGCGTCGACTTGGGAGCCACCGCTGCCCGAGGACGAACTACAGAAACTCCCAGGAGCACACTACCTCGACAAACTGACCCAGATCAGGGCAAGCCACCTTCTGATCAAGCACAAGAACAGTCGACGGCCGTCGAGCTGGAAAGAGGTACCGTGTCCGCTTTCCCTCCGATCATCCGTGTGCCGACGCGCGTCTCGTTAGCAAACAATCACACGCCCCAAAGACGAAGCGATTGCCATTCTGCGAGCACACCAAGAGGCGATCAACGCCGCGCCGAACCAGACAGACAAGTTTGGCGAGCTGGCCAAGTTGCACTCGGACTGCGCCTCGCACGACAAGAACGGCGATCTGGGGCTGTTTGCGCGCGGGCAGATGCAAAAGCCGTTCGAGGACGCCGCGTTCGGGCTTCAGGTGGGGGAGATGAGCGACATCGTGAGCACGGAAAGCGGTGTTCATATCATCCTGCGGACGGCGTGAGGCGATTGTGCGGAGGACCTGAGATTTCCGCGCGGATGCTTTTTTTTTTTTCGTTCGCGGAAGTCTAGGAGCGTGGTCGTGTAGGATAACCAGAGGTTGGACAAACTATTCCATATAGTAAACTCGACGTGGACTATCGACACCGTCGCAGCTTTTGCCCACGGTTAGCCGCTTGCCCCATCGCGTGCCATGCCAAGCGGTGCCCATAGACCCTCTCTTCGTTCTCAGGGCGCTCCCTACCTGCTCCGAGCCCACTCCCCTGCAGTGAAAAAGTTCGCTGTTGCTCCCTAGAACTGCCGATTGCATCACGTCCCGGTCCAGCACCCAAAATGACCATGATGGAGGCATTTTTGGACCAGGACCTGTTGACAATGCTGCCGACCATATTGGTCTCAACGATTGCCGTCCTTGCACCAATCGCCTATTTGACTCTTTCCAACAGGCGAAAGCTATCTGGTGGGTGCAAACGAGCATCTTCGTTCATCTATGCCGTGTTTGGAAAGGACGTACGAGAAGTCGCTGTCAGGTGGACCTAGAACCTCGCGGCGCCGATGCACGCACCTTGCTGTTCACGGCAGGGTCTCCCCTTACTTGTCCTATCGATGTATCTCATATCAGATTGATCTTCTCAGGACCAGCAGTGCGGTCGAGCAAAACTGCACCAGCTGACTCGTCCATGCCCGATTCTGATTACTCTCAGTTCGACACGTCGAACCTCCGGGTGACCAAACTCTTCGTTCATCCCATCAAGGTATTTGTGGGGCCACTATGTCTTAATTTTCGCTTGGCTCATGTTTTCCCCCCCAGAGTTGTAGAGGCACCTCGGTTCAGGAAGCCAAGTACACGTTGGAGGGCCTCGAGGTGTGTCTCGACGGTAGCCGGTGTCGAGACGTGTCCGCTCATGCGCATCACCAGAATGATCGCAAGTGGTGCATCATCAGAGCAGACAATCATGTCGTTGTCACGGCTCGGCAAGTGGGCAAGGTGTGTTTTAGTGTATGGACGGTTATGGCTGCGTTGACTGCTGCCATGCGGTGGCGTATGTAGCTCGTGTTGCTTCATCCCCGCATCCTCGCGGACCCTTCGGACCCCGAAGGTGGCCGTCTCGAGGTCACATTCCCAGAGGATTCGGGCTGCGAGACATTTTTGCTACCTCTGAATGCGAGCGAAGAGACGTTCAAACAGTGGACAAGGTAGGACTTCTCGTCCGACGTCACTCCAGTTCTCCAGCCCCGCTCAGTATGTTGACGGCAGTGTTGATGTCGAACTCTGGGACCAAAAAGATATACAAGGGTACATCTGCGAAACGACGGGTGGCCGGTCACCGTCCGCGATTGTGTCGGAATATGTCGGGTTCCCCGTTTACCTAGTGGTCAAGGGTCCGCGTGTGCGGACGTGCGGACCCACCGCGAGGTTCCCGGGGCTTGATGCCCCTTCATATTTTCAGGATGGATATCCGCTTTTATTGGTGTCCGAGGAAAGCGTGGAGGCTGTTCAGGCACGAATTAGAGATATGGTGGGCACGCAGGGCGTAAGCGACAAATGGACCGAGGAGGAATTAAAGGTTGAACGGCACGTGAAAACATATCCCGCGATGTGTGCCTGGACGAGCACCTCGATACTGACCTGCTGTACGACAGATTCCGGCCCAACATCGTGTTCAAGGGGGCTGGTGTACCCTTTGCGGAAGACGTGGTGACCGAGCTGAGTATTTCTTCCGACAAGGAGGCCGGTGATGGGACGGCGGGAATTATCCAGCTTGTGTCCAAATGCACTCGGTGTCTGGTGCGAACCTATCGCGTCCGAAATAGATCTAGCTGTACGCTGACAAGTGTCCCTTTGTTGCACATTGTCGCGGCCCCGTGACGACTCTCACAGCTGCCAAACGTCGACACTGCTACTGGCGTGCGCGACAACGCAGTACCGTACAAGGCGCTGATGAAGTTTCGGAGAGGACTGGACCCGGAGCGTGCCAGTTTACCCTGTCTAGGGTGCAACGGCGTTCTTGCTGGGGATGGCGTGGTGAGGGTGGGCGATTGGGTACATGTACGGAAGATGGGGTTCGTCTGAGTAGGGAGGCGACCAGCGCCAGGCACGGTGCCCCAGGCTAGCTGCGCACGGATGGAATTCATTAAGTAGGGAAGCGAAGCGATGAATTACCATTTGGGTGGGTGAGACTTGAACGGATCCGGTGCAGGGGCGAGCGGAACCCATGTCCACAGCCAACGGCCACGACCTCCCTCCGACACTCCACGTCCCTCCCCAGGCCACTCGATAGCGCCATGGCCATCGCAAAGTGGATCTCCTTTGCCCAGCCTGTGTCTCCGGCACCCGACTCGTCCCTCCCAAAGCCCGTCCCAATACCATGTTCCGCGGACGGCAAGCAGTTTGGTCTCGAAAACGTACGTAGGCCCCTCCCCGCCCCTGCGCCGTCTGATCGCCCCTCCCCGTAGTTTGGCAACACCTGGTCCGTCTCCCCTCCCCCCCACCGCCGCCGTCGCTGATCCATCCTTGCCTAGCTACGCCAACTCCGTCCTCCAGGCCCTCTACTTTTGCGGCCCTTTCCGGGAGCTCGTCATTCAACAGACCGATCCCTACCCGTCCCTCCAGAATGCCCTGTCCGCCCACTTTACCCCGTCGCACCCTCCCACATCCCCCGCAACGACCGCCCGCCGCAAACTGGATCGAAAACCGACCCAGGACCCGCCTCCGAATGGCGTTCCCCAGCCTCCGACACCACCCGTCCCTTCCGCTCCACGCACCCTCTTCTCCGCCCTCCGTTCCTTGTATATCCATATATCCCAGAATCCCGCCGACAAGGGTACCATCGCCCCCCGTGCGTTCATAGAAAAACTCAGAGAGTTGAACGAAGCTTTCAGGAATACGATGCATCAGGATGCCCATGAATTTCTAAATTATTTATTAAACCGGATAGTCGAAGAGATCGAGGATGACAAGAAGCACCACCTGGCCTCTGGTGATGACCGTACGTCCACTCTCCCCTCACCTCTCGTCATACCCACATCGATCCCAGTATCCCGCTCCATGGTCTCTTCCTCTTCCACTGCCTCTAATCCCCCAGCCATGACTGCGAGCACATCCACTTCCAGCGCACAGTCGCCGGGCGCGACTTTCATACATCGAATATTCGAAGGCGCGCTGACCAGTGAAACTCGCTGCCTTACGTGCGAAAACGTGCGTTTCATGATTCGCATTACATCTCACACCTTCTGATCACACCACCCCAGGTGTCTTCGCGGGACGAATCATTCCTTGATCTTTCGATAGATATCGAGCAGAACTCCAGCGTCACTGCGTGTCTTCGGCAATTTAGTGCAAGCGAGATGCTCTGCCAAACAGAGAAATTCTTTTGCGACTCCTGTTGTGACCTGCAGGAGGCTGAAAGAAGGTACATGTGCTCATGTAACGCTCTTGCTGTCAAGTGTTGACAGCCGCCGTAGGATGAAAATAAAGCGGTTACCCAACGTTCTTGCCCTTCATCTCAAGCGGTTCAAATACCAAGAAGACGTGCAAAAGTACATCAAACTCACATACCGCGTTGCGTTTCCCTTCGAGCTTCGCCTGTTCAACACCGTGGACGATATCCCGAATCCAGACCGCCTGTACGAGCTTTTCGCCATAGTAGTGCATATTGGCAAGTGAGTGATCACCTGTTCATCATTTCCCCCTTCTGACATTTTCCCCTGACACCGACAGCGGCCCGAATCATGGACACTATGTCAGCATCATCAAAACCATGGGCACCTGGTTCATCTTTGATGATGAAACCGTCGATTCAATCAAAGAGTGTGACATCCCAAAATATTTTGGGGATTCGAATTCTGGGTCTGCCTATGTGCTGTACTACCAGGCCGTTGACGTCGACCTTTCAGCTCTTGGGCTCAGGTCCCCAAGTCCTGAACCCGTGACCCAACCCGTGTCACAATTCGAGCCGCCACAACAACTGCAACCGACTGATTCTCCGGTATCCACAGCTCAGTCAGTTCCACCGTTACCACCCGGTCTTACCGACGATGTGACAAGCTCCGTGCCTGGCGCTCTCTCACGACCTACCACACCCCCAACGCCAATACAGTCGCCCCTTGAATCCTCCGAGAAGTCACCACGCAAGGTGCCATCACGGTATTTGAAGGCTGCCCTTCGCCCAGCGATCGTTGGATCTTTGCGTAATGACCCTGTGCTTCGCCCTTCACGACCCACTATGGACGAGAAGTTTGTCGCCGTCTCCAAGCCGGTGTCACCGGTAACCATTTTTCCGAAAGATGATCTCAAGTCTTTGGATGGCCAGACCGGCGCTGTCAATGGTAAAGAGAAAGACTCTGATAAGAGCATGATGGGGTGGTTTCGTCGACGGTCACTGAGGACTGTCAAGTCACGGCCAAGCTCAGATAACCCGGATGTACCTCCGCTGCCCCAAGATGTTCCCGCTGCACCGGGCTCGCCTGTGCGAAATCAGTCCACTAGTTCGTCCTCGAACAGTTCGAAAGATTCCCGCCGCCCGCTGGATTCGCCAACGCCGGTGCACTCCTCTTGCATCTCTCCGCTTCCGAATGGTAAACCGCCATTCCACTCTCGAGCATCAGACACGTCACCCTACAAAACGGAACCGAGGCATTCGTCGGCTTCCGCGAGCTCCCACACAACTCCCATATCCCCATCCCCTGACCGACGCACGCAGCCGCGGCCTCTGCCTTCCATACCTGCATCCCCACAATTCCCCAAGGCAGAAATGCCGCCTTTATCGCCTGTGAGAAAGAGCATGGATCACAATCGTATACCACGGCGGCATGGCATCCCCTCGAACTTCGATCCTCCCCCCTCTCCCAAGTCACTTGGCCGTCCTGCCACATCTGCCGGTGCTCCAACGAGGTCTCGTTCACTTCTGCCGAGCGTGCCAACAAGCGATAAATTGCGGGTGCCGAGCACTAACATCATGACGAGCAGATTGAATCCCAGTGACGATCCCACTGTCGAACGACCACAATCGGCCCATGCCTCATACGTCGTCGCGTCCTCGCTACCACCTACGGTTGCCACCCCGCCTACACCGGTGAACGGGACCAGCGCCACGGGAAGACGTGCGACGCGGAAACTTAGTTTCACCGCGCCAATGCTTGGGTTCAAGAAACGAGACAAGGACAAGTCATAGCACGGATAGATCCGCTCGGATGCTTTCACTCATTCATTTGCATTGCTCCACCGTCATCGGCTGGCGGTGCGGTGGGCGCAGCTCGCGGCGAACCATCCATCGGGACCCTTTTTTCAACACCCGCCAACCAACGGTCAGTAGACATAATCCCGTTTGATCCTGTTTATTCCCTGCCGTTTCGCCTCGTCCTGGATAGGCTTCACCCTCGTTTCTTGTGTTTGCATATATATATTATGCCCTGTTTTCTTGTCACGGGTACGGAACTGCAACTCGTCCAGCTACGCAAACGATATTCCCCCCATTCTTTATACATACCTCACACAGACATGTAATGTACTTCTCACTCACGACGTATGGTCTGCCTAAACTCTAGAATCTTGACACGTTCGTATGGAGTGTGGAAGCTCATCAAAGTCCTCGGTAATCGCTGTGGGTGTATTGAAGTGGCAGATGCGTGATGAGTCGTAGCGTCACGTTTACAGCTCAGGACGATGACAAGTGTTGACGACCTCCCAAATGAACTCCTCGCCATGGTGTTTAAACAACTTGTACCGCCTGGAGGGCTCATTCATACTCCCCGAGGACAGCTGGGTCGGTGATCCATTCGCTCCTTCTGCGTTTCCGTTTGCACAAGCCAAGGTTTGTCGACACTGGTGTGCGCTTCTCGCGGACCACCCCGTTTACTGGACCCGCATCCCCGTCCTTGTCCATCCGACTACCACTTCTCTCCCCGATATCGCCAACTATTTCTGTTGGTCGCAGGATTCTCCTGTCGAGGTGGTTCCAAACCGTGGCCGCTGGCTCAATGGATCAGCCAACTTCCTAACACCTGTGTCCCTCTCTCACGAAGGGCGTCCTGCCCACCTCCCTTTGCCTCCATGGTCACGACTCGAACCATCGAGAGGATAGGCACCAGCTTGAATTTTTTAGCCCAGAGCTTACCTCGTTAACCATTGACTGGCAGACGTTTGTTCGGGCTTGCCGCACCAACAAGACGTGGCTCGCCTACACACCCAAGCTGATGGAAATCGTCCTCGACCCACCCGGACCTGGCACTCCCACAGAACCCCTTTCCATCGAAGCCACCATCGAAGCCCTTTCACATGCACAGGGATTGTTGAACCTATCGGTCTACAACATTCGCTTTGAAGATCACCCACTCCCTCAGGCTCTTCCCCTACTCAGGGTCCCTTCGTGCATGACCTTGAGTGACCTCACGGGCAGTGACGCCGCGACACTGATATCTGCCGTTGGCGGGGTCTTTGAATATGTAACGATCCATCGCTGCTCGCTCCGCGGTTTCGACGATACCGGCTTCTTCGCCCTCGGGCTAGAGCTGGGTTATCTCGACCACGACTGCGATCTCAGGGGGATCATTGGCGGTCCGTCTGCCCTCAGCATCGATCTTTACAAATGCCCCACATTCGACGACACCGTCATCGATGCCATGGCTCGTGCCACGGCGAACCGATCGGATTTAGGGTTCCCAACTATTCGTGCCGACATGCCGATGTGAGCTTTGGGGGGTGCGTTGCGGATTCATGTTCTACAAGTAATCCATAAGGGTATGAGGTGATGATGAGGGCCTGGCTCGACGAGGGGACCCCTGGCGGGCGCAAGCATACCACTGACACCATGACGGTGCTCTTCTCGAAGAGGATCGAGCGACGAGTCTGAACAACTCGGAGACCCGTCCTGCTACACAGAACTGCGACACGAGCCCCGGTTGAGACCGACCCTGAACCGACTATGATGCTCCAACCTAAATTTCATCCCCATCCTTTCTAGCGCCTTCCGGTGGGAGGCGGCACCCTGATGGGATCATTCAGCAAAGGCAGTGAAGGTTTTATAATCACCAAGGCTGACGAAGCGCATTATACAATCAGAGTCATGACCGAGCCCTAATTAGCCGAGTCTGCTGTACGCTAGCCAAGATAAATAGTCGACGGACGGGCTCGAAACAACCTGACCGGACACCCCACAATGTTGCCGTTGATCCTCTATGATATTCCCTCCAAGCTCCCCGGAAAGGCGTGGTCGCCCAACCCCGCAAAGCCGAGGTGCGGGCACGTCACGTTCCAGCGATGTGTTCACTCAACGATCACTTCAGATTCGTCTTGGGCTACAAGAACCTTCCATTCGAGACCATCTGGGTCGAATACCCCGACATCGCTCCAACGCTCAAAGAGATTGGCGCATCACCGACCAAGGCTCTAGATGGGAGCGAACAGTACACCCTCCCTGTTCTCAGCGATCCCAACACCGGAGCCCTCGTCAGCGACTCTTGGGACATTGCCGAGTACCTGGACGAGACGTATCCAGAGAAGCCCATCTTCCCCAAGGGCTCAAAAGGCCTGATCAAGGCCTTCGCTTCCGCCGTGTTCGCGTTCCAGGGGCCTTCTCAGCAGAAACTGAGTTTCCTGCGCTCGCTGCAAAATCTGAATCCGCGCAGTGCGGACTACTTTAGCGCCACCAGACAAGTGGCCTTTGGAGAAAAGGTCGACGAGTGGTCTCCGGAGGGACCGAAGCGCAATGCCCACTGGGCCGTCATTGAGAGCTGTTTTAGCGCCGCAAAGACCTGGTACGACAAGGCTGAAGGGAAGTGGTTGATGGGGGATACCATTTGCTATGCCGACCTCTTCTTCGCGGCTCATACGTTCTGGTTCAAGAGAACTCTGTTGGACGACGAGTGGAAGAGGATTGCTTCTCTGCATGACGGAAAGTGGGCGGAGTTCATAGCGGTTATGGAGGCGGAATGCAAGGTTACCTTGACTGTGGATTAGATATATCACTGACAAATAGAATGTACGAGGAGTCAGCAAGGTCATGACTAGTGCTGGCAAGTGCTGGCGCGTAGTCATAGCTGTTGGCTAAAATCTAGGGAGTCGTTGAGAGTGACTGCACGGGGAAGATCATTGCCGCTGCCAGAGGTCCGGCCAGAGTATTCGAACTCCGTCTTCTGACAGTCGCGCCACTGAGTCACGTGGACTGTCGAGCTCCAGGCCGTCCAGTAGATTGCGAGGCGTTTTCGGCGTGTTTCTGATCGACTTGCTCTTTCGACTGTAAGTTCCGGGAGTGGTGCGGGGTCAGGAAATAGAGGGATGACAGCTAGTAAATGCCATCTAGAAGCGGCGGGCCCTTCGGGCTAGTGTACTCAGTTACATTGGCGTAGTACAGGGTGGTAGAGGTAATAAGAGAAGGAGGTAGTAGAAAAGTACCAGGAAATGCAAGCGAAAGCAAGGATAGTGTACGAGGCGCTCGGCGAAACTAGAGAACAGAATGGGTTCTAGATGTACAGTACGACAGTACCAGAGCAATCACAAGTCGAGCATGCGAGCATCTGCCAGAGGAACCGGCCGACGTTGTCCGTCCGGCGCTGAACACGAGCGAAAATGAGGCAAGGCTTTCGGTATGACAGGAGATTAGTGCACACCTTGAACAGGGGCCTTGGCAAAATCGATGACGTGAAGGCAGGCGTCGTCCGGCTTGACGTAAAAGACACGTCCTGTGCCCTCGTCCCACGCGATCGCTGTTATCCCCGCTCTCAGATCGGCTCGGAGGTCCGGGGTCAAGTTGAACTTGCACATCACGCCCGCCCGTGCGCGCACCTCCCCGCACAGGACGTTTCGAAAGAGCGCCTGTTTGGCGGCGGTGTACCCGGCGGTCCCGTCACTCACGGACACGTGGCTATAGAAGCCACGAATGGCGAGCCGCTCGGAGATCTCGTCCGTCCGCGTGACGTAGACGAGCGACCGCTGGTTCCCGGGGAGCACGAACCCGCGGCAAAGACCGCGCTCCTTGTCATGCTCCCAGGTGACGATGTGGTGATTACCCGCCACGAGGTTCCCCAACCAGTAGTGTGGCATCGACAGCATGCTCTTGGGAAGGAAATGCCGCGGCGTGGGGTTAATCATCAGCTCGTGGAACCGCGTCCCGCCTTCGCTGCGATAAAAGATGGTAATGGGTGGGTGCTCGGCGCCCTCGGCGGGGTTGTCGCACGGTACGCTGTCATAGTCGCTGGGGTCCGTGATGTGGATGCCTTCGACGTCATCTGCGCGAAAGCTCATGGTCTGTTGCGCAAACGTGCTCTGCATCTCATTGTCGCCAAAATCTGGAATGTCAAACATGGCCAGTGTGATGAGATCTTGGGAGATGGGCGGCGCGCCCAATCTGTCGACGGTGGGAATCGTTGGGAGTTTAATAGCACGGAGGATAAGGACTTGGCCCTGGTGGGGCAAGATGCGCATGTTGCATATACTGTGGTGCTACGCCGACGGTAGATAAGCACATTCAGTGTCTTCGTAATCCGGTCACCATGACTTACGTTTGAAGAATAAGGTTCCTCGCGAGCACAGCAGAGTGTGGAGAGCATACCAACACCTGTTAGCTCCTTGAAGACGACAGTTTCGTGGTTTTTTACGATGGCCACTGTTGGGATGCCTTCGATCACGGCTAGATCGAGCGCTCCGAGTTCTGTAGCACTCCGTAAAACACACAGTAGACGGAATGGTGGGGGCTGAGATGCAGCAAAGTGAAAGAAAGCCGCAGAACCGGGGACAAGACGTGGGTCCGACAGAGCGTCGAGCGTGTCAAGCGAGATTTGTATGCACGCACAGGCGTATTGAAGAGGGATGGGCGCATCGATTGGTTTTCTAGGATTTTCAAAGATGGGGTTGTATACCGACGGGTCCACGCTGCGTCTGCCGTTAGATTTCTGGCGATGCTGCCACACCAAAACCCACCCAGAACCGCTGTAACGGGAAGACATTTTGCGACGAACATAGGCGATGACTATACTGGGTGTTCCGTCAATGTCCATGTACCTGGCTTTGAGATTGTAGGCCTTTTGCTTGACCGGCGTTTCTGCCAACGGAACGACTCCGCCTATGCGGTGATCGAGGGCAAAAACGATCAAAGAATAATGAGTTTTGGCCATGTTGCACACAGAGGCAACCATGTACTTTCCTCCTGGGAGGACAACCATCGACTGGATCCGGCGATGGATTTGAAATGAATCGTAAGACAATGGACAAGGGTTGGGGGACAACCAGTTCTTTTGCAACGAAATCGCCCGCGTGACGAGTCGTTCTGCTTCGAAGGACGTCAGGTATTGGGGTGAATGACGATGTGACGGTGGCCGTTGGGGAGCATTTGACCCGATACGCTTCAGGAAATTCTTCCAAATGATGCCTTGATGGGTGAGGTTGTAATACAATTTGCTAACCTGTCGTACGTGAAGCGCGTGCTCGGGGTCGAAAAAAGAGAAGACATACTCGTCGTAGAGAAAGAATATCCTCGACATCCAGATAGCTGAATACTTCCATGAGGATGTCGTCCGAAAGCGCGTTCAAGCACGGAAGTCTCTGAGCAGGTTGAGATACACGCGTGTTCCATGATTGTCCTGCGCGTCCTGCACGCAGCGAGATACATGACGTGAAAGCAAACGCGCGAGGCCACAGACTCGAAGCCATCAAGCACGAGGGAAAAAAAGAGTGGAGTCGCTCGAGAACAGAGTCCACGAAAGTGGTATTTTACATATAACATGACCTTGTTGATGCCCGAGGTCGACCTTGTTTTACGCAGGAAATCGAACGCCGTCGCGACATCATGGCGACGAAGTTAGAGCCGAATACAAGGCGTCTTGTTCACGTTGGTTGTCGAGTGTTGGAAGTACAACGTTTGCCTGGTACAGACTCGATTGCCATATCTGGCTTAGCGCCCACCGACAGACGCTGAATCACATCGTATTTACATGCAGGAGGAACTCCGCGTCAGTTCTACTTCATGACAACCCTCACAGCAGTTTTATCACCAGTTTTCCAACCGTCTTCCCACCTGTCAGATCAGTCTGGGCCTGCCTTACTCCTTCCGCCGTGAAGGGGTATTCCTTGTGGACGGTTTGTTTCAATGCCCCGCTTTCTACGAGGCTCCAAAGTTTGTTGGAGTAATACAACGCCTCACTTAAAGTGTATATGTAGTTTCCCAACCTACGATGAATCGTAAGCGAGTGTCAAACGGGGACCAGATGATACGCACGTTGGCCTCAAGAGCTTCAAGTTCTTCTGAGTGAGCCTCAATGGCGCAACGGGTGGAACGGGTCCGGAAGCATTTCCCAGCGAGACGAGGGTACCCTTTCTCCCTAACATCTCAAAGTTGGAGTCGAAGCTGTCAAAGGGCCAGTGGTGTTAATGAACGGTAACTGACGCGACATGCGACCCACGTGTCTTTACCAACGCCATCAAAGACGGCATGAACACCTTCTCCGTCCGTGATCTCCAAGACCCTCTTCACGGTATCCTCCTGTTTGTAGATGATAACGTGGTCAGCACCGTGCTGCCTTGCAATTGTTGCCTTCTCCTCGGTGGAAGTGGTTCCGATAACGGTAGCGCCGCGATATTTGGCGTACTGGCAAAGCAAAAGGCCAAGACCACCGGCAACTGTGTGGATCAGTACAACGTCACCCTTTTGGACCTCGTGCGCTTCTTCCATGAAGGTTATGGCAGTGAGACCTTGAAGGAGTATCGCAACAGCAGCGAAGGTGGATATGCCATCGGGAACGGGGTGCGCGATGTTCCATGGGACGGAAATGTACTCTGCATGTGCATTTGCAGTCATCTACACGTCGACTCCTGTCAGATCCGCGTGTCAAGGTCTGATAAGTGGACCCACCACTGCGACGCGAGCTCCCACCTTATATCCACGTTTCTGGTAGTCGAGATCATTGAGAACGACCGCGTCGGTGGGCAAGCCCACGATTACGCCAGCTGCTTCTCTACCAAGGACGAACGGAAAATGGGGAGCAGGATACAGGCCTTGCCTATGTGGTCGGTGAGGAATATTCAAGGCCAAATAGGAAGATAATTCTGCCTAAAGTAAGTATCGATGAAATTGACGCCTCCGTATTCGACCTCGGTCCCCTCGTCAGTCGTACAGTGGCTGATCAATCAAGGGTATTATTACCTTGACGACGATGTGGTCAGGTTCGACCTTTGGAAATGGAATCTCCGTTTTTTCTATTACTTCGGGACCGCCATTCTTGGCGATGGTAATAGCGTGGATCCTGGAAGGGTATGTCATCGCGATTGCACTTGCTGAGAGCTGGCGTGTGACGAGGGACAGTCTCCGAGCGAAGAAGCGCATCTGATGATGCCATTTGGTGTCATGTGGACCACATAATGGTAAATCTGGCTCGTTCTCCCAGAGTGGACCGCAGTGGCCGCAAGCTGGCAATTTCCGGAGAGACGGGCCGCAGCCGTCCCACAGGACAGGAAGACGACACACGAACGAAGGTAAAATAAGAGACAGTAGTATCACACAGAACCCGTGCATAGCGGCCACACACCGACGAAGATGTACTATTCCAACTCGGACTAGGACGACAATAAACACTCAGACGACAACCGAACCAAACCAGGGCTCTCCTTTAGAACTCACCACAATACCTAGTCGCTGACTTTGACCACCAACTTGCCGACCGTCCTGCCACTTGCCAAGTCCATGTGCGCTTGTCTGACTCCTTCCGCCGTGAAAGGATATTCCTTGTGGACCTTTGGCTTCATAACCCCACTTTCTACGAGACTCCAGAGTTTCTGCGTGTAATACGACTGTTCTTCCAAAGTGTACACGTAGTTCCCCAGCCTAAACCGCCGTCGCAGCTGAGAGCACGCAAGCATTTAGAAAACACACGCACGTCGGTCTCACGAGCTTCAGGTTCTTCTCCGAGAGCTTCAACGGCGCAAAAGGTGGGACAGGCCCAGAAGCGTTTCCGATTGAAACGAGGGTGCCCTTCCTTCTCACCATCTCAAAGTTGGAGTCGAAACTGTCAAAAAGGTCCAACGGTGAAGCTTCGAAAGGCAACTATTCCAAGTGACCCACGTGTCTTTCCCGACGCCGTCGAAAGCGGCATGGACCCCTTCTCCGTTCGTGATCTCCAAGACCCTCTTGACAGTGTTTTCGTTTTTATAGATGATAACGTGGTCAGCACCGTGCTGCCTCGCAATTGTTGCTTTCGCGTCGGTAGAAGTGGTTCCGATGACTGTCGCGCCGCGAGATTTAGCATACTGGCAGAGCAGAAGGCCCAGACCACCCGCGACTGTGTGGACCAGAACAATGTCGCCCTTTTGGACAGCATACGCTTCTTCCATAAAGGTGATCGCGGTGAGGCCTTGAAGAATCATCGCAACCGCGGTAAGCGGAGAGACGGAATCGGGAATGGGATGTGCGTCCTGCCACGGAACAGAAATGTACTCTGCGTGTGCGTTCGGGGTTTCCTGCATGCTTGTTCCAGTCTGGTTCATGCGGTGCGGGGAGATGGGACGCACCACGGCAACGCGGGTACCCTTTCTGAATCTACGTTTCTGGTACTCGGGATCGCCGAGCGCATTGGCGGGTAACCCTATACCTACGATCACCCCGACAGACTCTTTACCAAGGACGAAAGGGAACTTGGGGACGGGATAGAGGCCTTCCCTGCGCAAGCGGTCAGAGACGACAAAGGCCAAATAGGGGGTGCTGTTGCCTGGAGTAAGTATCGATGAAATTGATGCCAAAGTATTCGACCTTGATCCCCTTGTGAGCTATCGTCCGACTGGTGGACAGAGGGGGGACATGACCTTGATGACGACATGGCCGGGTTCGACCTTTGGGAACGGAATCTCCGTCTTTTCTATCACATCCGGGCCACCATTTTTGGCAATGGTGATGGCCTGAATCTTGGCAGGGAATGTCATTTTGTGGTCGAATTTGTGGAGCACCCGGGGCACGTAGTGTCACAGAGGCGGTCAGAGTGCGCACTGGCAGCCCGGATCCGGAAGATAGGTTATCTACTGTACCCATGACGTCATATGCCTTTCATGGCCACTTCATGCTTGGTCGGTGGGCGACGGCGCTGAACACACCGTTCGATCACCAGCGGGTTGGGATTCCTGGAAAGGGACTAGTTGAAGGCGTACATATCTACTGATTGGCGGGCTAGGTCGTCGGTCACCGGTCAAAACCGACTGCTGTTGCCACGACATTCTAATTCGATAGAGCGTAGAGGATACGTCGCCGAAAACAGCTACTGGTAGCGCAATGGTACTGCCCTACTATTCAGAAACGGCCGCGTCCGATGGGCAAGCATACGGCCACCCCAGCGGCTTCCCTACGAATGACATAAAACAGACCATCATGATTCCAATTCAGACTCGCGACTGCCCACCTACTTACAGCAAACAAATATCCTACAACCACACGGAACTTGTTTCGCAGCACGGACATCAAACCAAACCACGGCTTTCCGCTGCCAGGGCTATCCTTCGGAACTGGGCGCAGGGCCTACTTGTTGACCTTGATCACTAGCTTACCGACCGTCCTTCCACCTGCCAGGTCCATGTGCGTTTGCCTGGCCCCTTCTGCAGTGAAGGGATATTCCTCGTGAACGATTGGCTTCAAGGCTCCGCTTTCCACGAGACGCCAGAGCTTCTGAGAGTAATACGACTTCTCTTCTACAGTGCCCAGGTAATTCATCAACCTAGAACGCAGGTCGCAAACGAGAAGGCAAGCGAGAACCCGACAAACACGTACGTGGGTCTGGCAAGCTTCAAGTTCTTCTCCGAGAGTTTCAACGGCGCAAAAGGTGGGACAGGCCCGGACGCGTTGCCAACTGAAACGAGGGTGCCCTTCCTTCGCAGCACCTTGAAGTTGGAGTCGAAACTGTCAAAGGGTGAAGCTTTGAAGGGCAGCTACCACGGGCGACCCACGTGTCTTTCCCGACGCCGTCAAAGGCAGCATGGACCCCTTCCCCGTTCGTGATCTCCAAGACCCTCTCGACGGTGTCCTCTTTTTTATAGACGATGACGTGGTCCGCGCCGTACTGTTTCGCAACCGCTGCCTTCGCGTCGGTAGAAGTAGTTCCGATGACTGTCGCACCGCGAAATTTGGCATATTGGCAGAAGAGAAGGCCCAGACCGCCCGCAACCGTGTGGATCAGGACGATGTCGCCCTTTTGGACGTCATACGCTTCTTCCATAAAGGTGATCGCGGTGAGGCCATGGATGATCACCGCGACCGCCGTCAGGGGGGGGACGGACTCGGGGATGGGATGCGCGACTTCCCATGGAACAGCAATGTACTCTGCGTGTGCGTTCGAGGTTTCCTGCACGCTGGTTCCAGTCTGGTCCGTATGGTTTCGAAAAGGGGCCGGGGACGCACCACGGCGACGTATGCGCCTGCTCTGTACCCGCGTTTCTGGTACTCGGGATCGCTGAGCACGGCCGTGTCGGTGGGTAAGCCGACGACCACTCCAACAGCCTCTTTACCAAGGACGAAAGGAAACCCGGAAACGGGATAGAGGCCCTCCCTGCACAAGCAGTGAGAAAGACCAAAACGTCGGAGAGGGCGGTAAATCTTGCCTAAAGTAAGTATCAATGAAGTTGATGCCAAAGTATTCGACCTCGATCCCTTTGTCAGCGATCGTCCGGCTAGTTTAGTACGGGGGAGCAATAGTACCCTGATGACGACATGGCCGGGCTCGACCTTGGGAAACGGAATCTCCGTCTTTTCTATTACTTCCGGGCCACCATTCCTGGCGATGGTGATGGCTTGGATCTTGGAAGGGAAAGTCATGTCGCAGTTCGACTCGTCAGTGAGTGAGGGCGCGTACCAGCCAGCTATTAGTCACAGCGGGGTACTTAAGAATTGTCACGGCGAGAGACGGCGAACGTGGAGAATGTGAGCACCCGACCGGCAACGATAAGCTATCTGCCGCCGTACTATTGCCCATAACGTCATATATGTGGGTATGCAGCCTGCCAATGCAACCTAGGAGTCTTCGGAATCACGGACTGCCAGTGGGTGGCCATAGTTTGGAGGGAATGGTTCGATGGGGGTCATGGGCCTTGCTTGCCGCGCGAGACCACCACCACGATGCAGGGGAGACGATTTCCTCTGTCTGGATGCGTTTTCAAAGAAGGGCGTCGATACTATCCGTACTAAAATCATCGTATAGTTGAAATAGTACACTACCAGGCAAATTGTAAGGCAGGGAATGCCGGGCAATTATACTACGGTACACATCTATGGCATGCCATCGTACACGACAGCCTCAAGGACACCAACCAGTCATACCATCATCAAACTAACGTTACTTGTCCACGAACGCCTGCTCCAGTATCTGATATATCAACGCTACTTGCTCACTTCTTTGCACCATCTCTGGCCGTTGCTCCCGCAGCGCGTCGATCTCTTGGGCGACCGGGTCGAGTTGGGGCAATGGACCCAGCAGCGACGAACTAGTGAGGGGTGGACCGGAGGGATCGAAAGGCGTCGGCGAGCGCGCGTCAAGGAGGTTGTGGAAGCGGAGCAGCGACGACAGCGCGATGAACGTCCCCGTCCTGCCCACCCCCGCGGAGCAGTTGACCATGATGGGCGGGTCAGCGTCGTCGCCCCCACCCGCGCGCGCATCCCTGTTGACCCGGTCGACGAGCCGCAGAAATTTGAGCAGGCTCGCCCGGTCCTCTTCTTCCGGGATCCCGTGGTCTGGCCACGCCGTGTACAGCAAATGGGTGAAGGTGACGCGCTCCGTTGGCTTCGCGCCCTGGGGGACGTACGACACCTTGCTCTGGGTGCAATTGGCCTCCTCGATCGACTCCTGCTCCTCCAGCGTCACCACCAGCGGCGGCACGCCCACCCCAGGCTCCGGCGCGATCGTCGTCGACTCCCCGACGCTGTACGGAAAGTAAGGGTAGGCCTTGATGCGCCCATTTTCGTAGTTGAGCGTCAGCTGCACGACGGTGCGCACGCGGCCCCCCTGCGGGAGCGATCCATCCGCCGACGGGCCGACAGGCTGACTGAGCACGCTGAGGAACGCATGGGAGGTGTCCCGCAGCGGGGCCTGTGTCGCGATCCACCACTGTTGTCCGTGCAGCTCCCGCACCCAGCTCCCGTTGAAGTAGCGCCCCTTTCCCTCCCCACAGCCCAAGCAGGCCGTCTCGGCAGTGCCCACGACG
>JBBPKK010000463.1:0-23608 GCA_038089215.1 Tylopilus vinaceipallidus
CGATGCGCAGGGAGGCCAGGGAGAATGTTTGTTCGTCGTCTGTGCCTGTGAAGAGGTGCTGACTGCAGAGGTTATCGAGCGCGGGTGGCACAGTCCCGTCTACTGGAGATTTGAGACGCCAGTTGTAAAGGGTGGTGTCTGAGTATGTGGTGATGGGTGGGAGGTGGAGGTGTGCTGCAACCTCGAGGAGGGGGATTGAAATACTAGGTGGGATGCGGATCTCGGCGTCCAAAGGGAGGGTGTGGATGTATATGTGCATGATGAAGGTGAGCACATGATGAGCTCGTCGGAGGAACAACTCGGATATTACAAGGCCTGTTGTCGAAAGCGTAGGCAGCTGATGATACACCCCACACAGAGATTCAAGAAGCCAGGGTCAGCGACCAAGGCAAGTGTGAACAGAAATAGCTCACGTTGTTCCGCACGCTCTCTCGCCATGAGGAAGAACGTGCCATTTCGTCTTTGGTTAGGTCTGGCTTTACCGCAAGCTGTAGTCTCACAGACAAAGCTTCGCCAAGGATCACCTCCCATGGTTCCCATTCAACGGGGAGATGGCTAATCGGGGGGTCCGGAGGCACGAAGCCAGTTCGTGTGTCGATGTCGAAATGGTGCGTGGCAGAGGGGAGGGTACTGACAAGGTCGTTTGTCGAAAGATAAAGCAACTGGTTCGTCATCACTCGATGATGCGCGGGTTGACCAGTGACCGACGAGGAAATGGCACTTGACAGGAAAAAGCACACCAAGACATGAAACTCAAGGCGATTTCAAGACCCGGCCGAGCATTATGCGAGACGGAAGGAGGTGCATACCCGAGTCTGTACCTGAGTAAATGCTGCTAGCATAATTCCGTGTTCTGTTACCACCTCCATTTCGTCAGGAACGCTCATTGGCGTACATTTTGGTCATGCCATGAGACACTGCAGGAAACAAGCACGAAACGAGCGAGAGATTGTTGCGTGTTTGGCAAAAATATTCGGATACGAACGTACGAGGGAAACTTTGCAAACAGCAGACACACAGCACCGGTCGGTTGTTCCGCTGGAACCACACGCCGCCAGGGTGAGGGTCATAACCTACATCATGCCCCAAAATTACCGAATCATTACCGTGTACGTAACATTTTGTGAGCAGGCTCAGAAACACTCAGCCGTGTCTGGGTCTAGTTCCGACATTCAAGTACCCCAAACATGATCAATGATCAACGACAACGGCTGTTTACGACAGGAAAAAGCCAGCGCATACAGTCAGCAGTGTCAATTGAATGCCTCACAATATGAAAGTATGATTCGTCAAAAAACACCATTCCCTCCTCGAAAAACTGGTGGGGAGGCCGGGGAGCGACGCAGCTAAGAGGATGCCAAGGACGACAAGCCATCTGGTGGGACAAGTAGACGCGTGGTGGAACCAAGAAAGAAGGAGGTGAGGCACGCTTCTCACTAGTTTCTGCACAGCGGAGTCGCCGTTTGGCTGTCCTCCCGGTAAGGAGCACTGCGCCAACCCCAATGTCCGAAGGACGACCGCCCGCTACGACTGCCCAGTCTCCCTTTGACGACGCCAATGCCGACCTCGTCCTCCATACGTCCGATCATGTCGACTTTCATGTCTTCCGATGCGTTCTCGCCCTCTCATCCCCCCTCTTCCAAAGCATGTTTACCCTCCCACAGCCCCCTTCGACTTCTCATGCCAATGCGTCCAGTTCGAAACGCGGTGACCAAGTAGCGACCCCCCCGTCCGTTGGCGTCTCGGAAGACAGCCTGACGCTCGACACCCTCCTCCGTTTCCTCTACCCAAACACGCGCGTTCCCAAGTTCCACGACATTTTGCACGCTCGCAACGTGGCCACCGCAGCCTCCAAATACACCATGTCCGTCGTGCTCGACAGGATTGGCGAAAAGGTCCGGGAACAATACGTCTCATCGTATCCGTTCGAGGTGTACTTTATTGCGCACCACATGGGCTGGCACGAGGTGGCAGCAGCCGCAGCAAGGTATTGTATCGATGTAGCTCCGCACACGTCCACGGCGGACGACGGGCCGGAGGGAGATGCACTCGTGAAGAGCGGCACGCTCGATTACCCCGGTGCGGGTGTCGCATACCTCTGGCTCGAGGCTTACCGCCACGCATGCAACCAAGCCCTGAAAAGGGTGACTGCAGCCGAAGTCAGGCCCATACAAGCGGGGACCGCCGAGGAGAATCGCGCCAAGAGAACAAAGAGGGACAACGTCACCATCTCCCTGCGATGCTTGAGGCATTGGATCGTGCGGTACAGGGAGAACATTGCGCAGGAGCTTGCAAAGCACCCCATGGGGGACTCCTTTGATGAGCTTGAGTTGGCGCCCAAGACGAAATGCGACGATTGCGATATCGAGATGATGGCCCAGATTGGAGACCTGCGCGCCGTCTTGACAGAGGAGATCGAAGAGGCCCTTTCAAAGGTGCGGCGTGCTGCATCACGTGCTATGAAAAGCATGTGGTTGCTGACCAGATGCCCAGGTCGAGCTGCGTATCTCCTGATTCCTAGCATGTTGACGATGGACTTGTTTGGAAGGGTAGTATAAGAGAACCATCGCGAGTCCATACGCTTCAACCTAGAATGATAGCATCCAGGGCTTCTCGATTCTCGAAAGACGCCTAGCGAGACGGTGAAGTCACCCAAGCCCAGAGTCACGTGTTCGTAGATGCATTCCCAAGCTCCCACCACATCCGGAGTCGATGCTTGGATATGTCCATAGAAACTTGACCTCTCTCTTCCAACGTACCTACGGCGTACGATTCTTGACTCCCATGACTTTGCCATACACAAATGAGAAGCGCATCGCAGTAGTTGCTGTGCGCCGCGCATGCGCACTGACCTCGTCCGTCTTCAACAGGCTCGTCAAGAACGAAACCCTCACAAAGGGCGACAAGTCGCCCGTGACGGGTGCGTGCTCTGTATCCCGTATTGATCGCAACAAACGTCTCACGTTCATACCTCAGTCGGCGACTACTCTGCCCAAGCTGTCGTCAACACCATCCTCGGCCGCGCCTTTCCTGCCGATGCCATCGTTGGCGAAGAAGATGCGGCTGAATTGCGCCAAGAGAGCAGCACCGCGCTCCGACATCGCATCGTCGCACTCGCCAATGATGCGCTTACCGCCAATCTTGCCACGGACGAGCTCGCTGACTGGGGACTCGGTCCCGGTTCGGAACGGACCCCCGAGGAAATCTTGGATGCGATCGACCGTGGCAGCGACCAGGGTGGACGGGTCGGACGTGCGTCTCCAGCGATTGACTCTACTCGGGAGATATCTGAACACCATCCCTGCAGGCCGATGGACCCTCGATCCCATCGATGGGACCAAGGGCTTCTTGCGCGGCGGACAATACGCCGTGTGTCTCGCGCTGATCGTCGATGGGGAGGTCGTCCTCGGCGTCCTCGGCTGCCCGAATCTGCCGGTGAGCTACACCGAGCCGGATGGCCCCAAGGGCTGCCTCTTCGTCGCCGTCAAAGGTCAAGGCGCAGAACAGGCAGGTCGACCGGCGTGTGCATCCCTCTTCATTTCCCTCATGGTCCCGTGCCCATACAGATGACACTTTCGGGGGATGACGTGGTTCCGTTGACGATCCCGTCCGTCGGACCTGGGGAGCTCAATGTGTTGGAGTCTGTCGAAGCCGCGCACGCGGACCTTGCGTTCAACGACCGACTCGCTACGCTGCTGCACATCACGCGTGCCCCGACCCGGATGGACAGTCAAGCCAAGTACGGCTGTCTGGCCAGGGGCGATGGCGGCGTCTATCTCCGGATGCCCACCGGGGCCGGGTACCAGGAGAAGATCTGGGTGGGTTGCGTTTCCCTGTGGGTGATTGCGCGCATGTTGATCCGCATCGCGCCACGTACAGGATCACGCCGCGGGTTCCTTGCTCGTTCAAGAATCGGGCGGCGTCATCACGGATTCGCGGGGCGAACCACTCGACTTTGGACTTGGACGGACGTTGGGGGTGAATTATGGCGTGATCGCTGCGGGCAGGGATGTGCATGCGCGGGTGCTGGATGCTGTTCAGCAAGCCTTGGGAGGATCGGGTTGACCCTAACCCCGGTGATGTGTATGTTCTGTCTTTTTCGTTTTCCCGAAAGGGTGGTAAGACGACTAAGAGACTTTTAGCCTGATTTCACTCCGTGGGATGATTGTGTTTAGAGTTTGGTAACAAGCCTGAGAGTGTCGAAGTTGGAGGCCTCTGAAGCAATCGCCTATCCAATTTAGCCAGCTCCTCAGAAGTCCGGAACAAAGTAGTCACTCTAGCTAACTATCGCAGTACTCAGTACTTCAGCGTCAGGCTCAACAGCCCATCATCCATTGCCCGCGTTCAATCCGACGCTAGGTTGGCAGCCTGAACTACTACCACTGCGCTCGCCGATCCTCCGACGACCATCGCTGTCCCAATGTCTCCGATCGTCTTCCGGGTCCCCTCCAGCCCGGTACCATGCCAGTGTGTCTCGCTAGCCGCTTCATCTCGGCGTGGTGGCTCTCCTTCGCGAGCCGCTTGGACCGGCCGGCAACGACCAACAAGCGAGGCCACATCTGCCGAATTGTGCGCGCGTGCCGCATCGCGGCATGCACTGGCGTCGGCGTACGGGCGTCTGAGAACCGGATCCGCGCGAGGGCTTGGCGGAGGACAGACGGGGTGTCCGGGGCCGGTGTCGCGTATGTGGACCAGGCCACGTCGTCCGCCGTCTCGGACTGCAGACGCGTCGGGGTCGTCGGCTGGCTGTAGACCGTGTCCGGGGACATCGTCTGAGAGGTGCCCGCCGGCGTATGTGTCAGCCGGGGTGTCTCGACCGGACACATGGAACACGTACCGAGGTCGCTGAATGCCCCTCAAAGCGTGGAGGGATTTGGAGCTCCATTGACGGACGCACGTCCGACCGGTCCCCGCGCGGCCACGACCCTGTCGACAGCCGTTCAGACGATCGCTCTCCCCTGTCCGCCACGCTGTCGCGCTTCACCATCCTCACCACCGTTGCGGTCATCTTGGGATTCAGACAGAGCTGCACCACCAGGTCGAGCGCCAGCCGGTCGTCCGGTCCTCCAAAGAAGGGTAAAAAGACGTGCACGGTGCCCTTGACGGACGGCCCATCGCCCGTGTCGATGAACACGACCACGTCCGTCTTGCTCTGCGCGAACACGCCGCGCACAAAGTGGGAATGGGGCGCCGAGGTCCTGTGCGTCTGGCCGCCCGAGCCAAGGAAGATGTTTAACGGCCCGTGATCGCGCTTGGGGGCTGTCGACGTCGTAGGCAATTCCCCAGCGTCCTCAGTCCTGTGCGCGTCCGACACGTCGGCGACCGGCTCGAGCGACAACCATGGCAGCAGCACGAGGTGCGAGGCATGCCGCTGCGCGTGGTCCGCCACGCTCTGCGCAAAGTCGTCCGCAGGCACGACCGCACGCGACGTCGTCACCGTCAGCCCGTTGAGCTCCCCAAACATCCGGAACACGCTGAGCACGGGGTCCACGTGGCGCATATTGTCCGCGACGGACGCGCGCATCATGGCGGACGTGCGGTCGGAGTGCGCGATGAGCTGCAGCGCGTCCAGGCTGACTTCGGGCAGCTTGGGGTGCCTATCCGCCGTCTCCGTCGTGGTCGACGCGGTGTCGGACGGGGTGCTGCGCGGCGGGAGGAGGAGCTGCGTGAGCGCCATCGCGCTCGGGATGTGGTCGAGTTTGTCGAGGACGACGGTGAACCGGCGGCGCCAAGGATGTTCGGCGTCGATGACGGACGCCTTGTCATCGTGTTGGCCACGTTCGTCGTCCTGCTCCGAGGGCGTGCCAGCCTCGCTGGCTCGAATCCGGCACTCGGGCGAGTAGAGCACCGACACGAGGGGCATGGTCGTGAACGTCAGCACGAGCGCTTCGAGCACGAACATGGAAAAGACCCTCTGTGAGAGAATGCCTGCCTGCAGCCCGACGTTCAGGACAATGAGCTCGATCAGACTGGCGGAGGGCTAAGACAAGGACAACGCGGGGGTAATGTGGCGGTGACGAACCCTTTGCAGCTCATGAGCGCACCGATGATGCTCGACTCGCGCCAGCTGTACCCCACGGCCCTGGAAGCAAGCATACAGCCGCCAAATTTGCCAGAGAAGGAGAGTGCAATGATAGCGATAGCAAATGCCCATGTGATACCTGTCGACCGCAGAGTCAATGACTGCGCAATGAGAGATCCTGAGGAAGCTGACCGTTGTTAAGCAAACCGAGATTCGTATTCAGGCCAGACAAGGTAAAGTACTTGTTTTCACGACAAGGTTGAGAACGAGGGAGAGGATCAGGACGAAACGCGTACGAGCGGGAGAAAGATGATGGTGACCATGTCTTCCAATTTCTCAGTAAGGCTGATCGCGAGACCACCCTCGCGCGGGATGATGAGTCCGGCGAGGAATGCGCCTATCGTTGAGTCAAACATGGGAATGGACCAGAGGGTTCGTATGCAACGCACCAAAAATTGCATTTACACCGATAGCATCGGTAAAGAAGGCACAGGCCCAGAGCAGAATCATGACCACGGTCATGAAAAACAAAGTAGGGCCGTTCTCTGTGCTACCCGTCTTGCGCGCCAGCCAGCGCATCACGAACTTGACGGGAATCAAGAGAAAAACAACGAAAACGATACAAACGAGCAGGATATACAGCGCTGAAAGACCGGATCCGGCATTCACAAGTGCAACGCTCAGGGCGAGTAATATCCAACCCACAATGTCGTTCCCGACACCAGCGGAAAGGACGACAATACCAAGTTGTGTATCAAGTAGTTTGAGTTCTGTCAGGATGCGGCAGAGAATAGGAAAAGCAGTGATCGAGTATGCGACACCGGTGAAAAGCATAAAGTAGGCGAATGGGACAGAAGAGCCGATGAATTGATGGTACAGCGGGAGGGAGAGGACGGAGCCGAGGCCAAAGGGAATACAAATGCCTGCCAAAGATACGATGATTGACATGCGTGCATTGCGCTTGATCAGGCTGGTATCGATTTCCAGACCGACGAGGAAAAGGAAAAGACAGAGACCAATGTCAGCTACAAGGGAAAGATATGGAAGGGACACGGGCGGAAATATGTTCTGGGTAAAGCCCGGTATTCTTCCAAGTGCCGTTGGACCTGGCAAGAAACCAGTCGAGCGAAACAGGAAATTTGACCGTGAAATAAATACCTAGTATTATCCCTGTGAGCACCTCGGAGATGACTTTTGGTTGTCTGATACGGCGAAGGGCAAGGGATAACAGCTGGGACGTCATGATAATTATACCTACCAAACATTGGAACAGACCACAGGATTGGTGCGGGAGGCATACCAAATTGGATGATCCATAATCTCAAAGGGTCTGCTACCGTGAACGCCGCAGGATTTGTTCCAGTGATGAGACCACCCTAGTAGTGGGATGAAATTGAGAAGGACGGAAGGAAAGAGAACAAAGAACCTCTCCTGTAGCCTCTCGCTTCCGCAAGTAGCTGAAGAGGGAAACAGTAGTGCTGGGGAAGGGAGACATGGGCGCTAAGGACAGACCGAACGCGAGAACTGAAACCTGAAGTCGCCGTCTGAAGTGAGCGACTTTATATGTATGCACCCAGAAAAGTTATACCGTCAACTTCCTTGATCAGCGCATCGTATCTGAATTCGGTTGGTGAATTACAATGTTTGGGCCGGTAAAGTCTGATGAGACACGTCGCACGAACTAAACACAAAAAATGCCACCAACTCACGTAATTCAGACGTGCCTCAACGCTCGCAAATTTTCAGCGATCTTGCTAATAGATAATTATTAACATGGGGCGCAGTCGATGGGTATGGCTGGTTCGACCATATTGGCCTGATAGTCTGCCTAAATCTGAATCATTCATATCGATACCATTAGATCAGAAGCTCCTGAACATGCGTTCGTTCAAGCTGCCCACCAACAAATTGCTCTTCCATTACAACCTCGCAATTTCAATACTGCCATGCTCCATGCGCAAAATGGGGTTCTCGGTCCTTGCTGCGGCCCAGACAATATCCCACATGCAGCCAAACCCCAGGGATGCTCCCCTACAACGAGCTGTTCGTTCAAGTTGAGATCAAGGTGAAGTTTAAAAGTAACCTGAGTATGGAAGCAGCACTAGTGATCGCTCTACTTTCAGGTGGCTAGAATCGTATTTGAAGGGAAGGAGGAGACCTGTGGCAATAATAGGCGTGCAACGGATGCGAGTATACCATGCGTTTGGTACAAGTGCGTCCGAGCCTCACGTCTAGCGAATTTTGAAAGGCCGAGATCCTGAGAATAGGGCTTGAAACGAGGAGTGACCCTCAGAGAGAGGACGTTGTCGCAAGGCGAGCAGATAGGACTCTGGCACGGCACCGAGGACGCATCGTGTACCATCAACACGATTTTTTCTCGTGCTCAGCGAACGGCCAGATCTCAAAAATAACCAGATGCATTAATACGTCGTTTTCAGCAACTTACATTGGTTCATCGTACACCTGTATGATTGGCCAGGGTCACCGGGCATGAACATTCAACGAGGCCTTGACGAGACCGATCAATGTCAACCGCAGCTAGTACGATGAGGTAAGCACAATGATTATGCTGACACACCACTTACTGGGGTGATCATAGAGGATGATTTTCCATGAGATCCCTTGCCAAAATAATTGACGAGTGCTAGTAATGGCAGTAGCTTATAGTAGTAGTACTAGCTATGCTGAGAGCTGAGCTTTTAGAAGATATCTAGCGCAGAACCTCGGCCCGCGGAGGCGTAGTCAATATTCATCATCTTACCATCCCGCAAAATGCTTAGCATGCGGGTCCGTCTGGTTAGGTCTAGTTGTGTCTTCCTTGTAGAAAGTGGTGACCCTGGACTCATTTTATCGTTGCCCTGATTGTAGGGTAACACAAGGCTGGCCTCGTTCTGCCGCGGTGGCACAATTACAACGGCCGGCGCTGGGAGCAACAACGGAGTATCCACCTTCACTCGGTTAGAGCCTGAGAGCGAAGGAATGCAGTTTTGTGGACATCGAACCTACTTTTGCACCGAGACGGCGTTTCATCAAACCCGAAGGCCACTCCGCATGCAGGGAACTAGAGACTAGCGGAGCTTTGGCTTGTTGAAACTGGACGAGATCCATAGCTATCACCGTCTCGCCTCACGAGCTACTTACGTTCTTGAACTACAGCTACGACACAGTAACCGGACCGTATCTGCCCACTGTTGCACACCATCCACCGCGTGTGGCACACGCACGTTTCTTTAGCAGGTCCTCGTTGTCATCTCATCACTCTCCCGTCCATCCCCTTTGTTGCATCTTCGCCCAGTTTCCTGGTATTGTCTATGGTACAACCTTGTCTAACTGTTGCCCGCCCGTGGCAAGCACGTGTACCTAGCTATTGAGATTTCCAGCGCGAATCCAATAATAACGGCAAAAGCCCGGGTGGCGCGACGCAGCCAGGCCTCCGGGCACTGCAGGAACAAAGTACGTTGGGCGTCTACATATCCTTCGACCTCATGTTACTCTCACAATTCTCCTGCTAATGGCACATGCGATTTAGGCCCTTGCTCGCGATGGAGAAAGGACGACAGCTCAGCGAAGGTTAGATGACTCTACGCACGTGCTCTAAAGCCCTTGGCATTGTCTAGGTTTTCGGCGTGGACCCTGTGTTGCTTCCGCTCTTCTGCTCGGGATACTGCCGTAGGACCATGCCGCTCCGACGTTCATGGGGATGTCACTGCGTTCGTGAGTAGTACAATCCGGATGCAAGGTTGATACAAAGGACAACACGCAGGATGAATTCGCCTAGTTAAACTTGTCGCTGGGCGTCGTCCCCCCACTCACGTGCTCCTGGAGATCGCAACACATTCATAAATACAAGCGAAACTGACAACGCGCTCGATGGTTACATACCGATTGGACTCGCGATAACGTACGTACGCACAAATAATAACGTGTCGTACCTCTATCATGTCTCACCGTCGTCCACACGCACATCTCACACGTTGGCCGCCTGTACCACTACCACCGCGCTCGCCGACCCACCTACCACCATCGCCGTGCCCACATCTCCGATCGTCCGCCGCATCTCTTCGAATTCCGCCCCGCTCCGGTGCGTTTCTACCAGCTGCCTCATCTCCGCGTGATGGCTCCCCTTGGCGAGACGTTTGGACCGGCCGGTCACGACCAACAGACGAGGCCACGTCTCCCGGATCTCTCTCGCGCGCTGAACGGCAGCATGCACTGGCGCTGGTGTATGTGTGTCCGAAAACTGGATCCGCGCAAGCGCCTGGCGGAGGGTGCCCGGAGCATCCGGGGCGGGCGTCGCGTACTTTGACCAAATCACGTCATCCGCCACGTCGGACTGCAAACGCGTCGGGGTTGTAAGCTGGCTGTAGATCGTACCCGAGGACACCGTCTAAGAGAGGAAGGGAGGAGAAATGCCAGTGCGTCAGTTAGAGGGCAAGGTCTCAGACGACGAAATGGGGCACGCACCAAGGTCGCCGGGTGACCCTCGACGTGCGAAGGCACTTGGTGCTCTATCGATGGATGTACGTCCAATCCATCATCACGTGGTCTGGACCCCATCGACAGCCGTATTGATGATCGATCTCCCTCGTGTGCCATGCTATCGTGTTTCACCATCCTCACCACCGTCGCTGTCATCCTGGAGTTCAAACAGAGCTGTACCACGAAATCGAGCGCCAGCCTGTCGTCAGGTCCCCCAAAGAAGGGCAAAAAGATGAACGCGGACGCCTTGAGGCGGCTCGTACGGGCAGCCAGTAACGGCCGATCACTAACGGTGACGTACACGGCAACGTCCGTCTTGCTCTGCGTAAACACACCCTGTACAAAGTGAGAATGCAATGCTGAGGGTTGATCTGCACGGCTTCCAAAGCCAAAGATGAAGTCGAACGGGCTGTCATTGCTCTTGACGATCTTTGGTGTCATGTTGGCTTCCCCGTCCTTGGCCCCACTCCCGTCCAGAATGTCGCTGACTGGTGGGGCGCCCTCAGCGAGCAACAACCATGGAAGCAGCACGAGGTGGGACGCATGTTTTTGTGCGTGCTCCGCGACACTCTGCGCAAAGTCACCATAGGGAACAACCGTCCGCGACGTCGACACCGTCAACTCATCGAGCTCCGCAAACATCCGGAACACACTGAGCACGGGGTCCAAGCTGTCGGAGGTGGACGATCGCATCATGGCGGACGTGCGATCAGAAAGCTCGACGAGCTGCAGCGCGTCTATATTAACGTCGGGAAATTTGCCATGCTTGTCCATCGTCTCCGTCGTCTTCGTCGTGGTCGACGTGGAGTCCGATGGGACGCTGTGCGGAGGAAGGATGAGCCGTGTGAGGGCCATCGCACTCGGGAGGTGATCTACGTTGTCAAGAACCACAGTGAACCGATGCCGCCAGGGGCGTTCTTCGCTGATACCAGATACCTTGTCGTCGTGTTGCGCGCGTTCATTCCCTTGCTCAGAGGGCATAGCATCACCGACCCGAGTGCGATACTCGGGTGGGTAGAGCACCGACACGAGGGGCATGGCTGTGAGTGTCAACACGAGTGCTTCGAGGACGAACATGGAAAAGACCTGCTGAGAGAGAATACCCGCCTGTAGCCCCACGTTCAAGGCGATAAGCTCGATTGAACTAACAAGGAGATGAGACAAGGACGATGTGAGGGTACCAGGCAGCAGACCCTTTGCAGCTCATGAGAGCACCGATGACGCTTGATTCGCGCCAGCCGTAACCTGCAACCCTGGATGCGATCATGCATCCACTAAATTTTCCAGAAAAGGAGAGGGCGATGTTGGCAATAGCAAACCCCCACGCAATAGCTGCCGACACAAGGTCAATCACGACACAACGTGTCTCTCGAAGCAGCTGACCGTTATTAAGTAACCCGAGATTTGTATTCAGGCCAGAGAAGGTAAAGTACTTTTTGCGACAAAGTTGAGAACGCAGGCTGATGATCAAGACGGAATACGCACAAGGGGGAGGAAGATGATTGAGACCATATCTTCTAGTTTCTCTGTGAGAGCGATCGCGAGACCACCCTCACGCGGGATGATAAGCCCGGCGACAAATGCACCTGTTGCTTAATCATACAGGATTCATGGCCACAGCTCATGCAACGCACCAAAAATGGCGTTTGCACCAATGCTGTCGGTGAAGAAGGCACAGGCCCAGACAAGGACCATGACCACAGTCATGAAAAGTGTGGTAGGGCCGTTCTCTACGCTACCTGTCTTGCGTGCTAGCCAGCATACCACGAACTTGACAGGAAGCAGAAGAAAAATAACAAAGACGATACAAACCAGTAGAATATATACTGCTGACAAACCAGATCCAGCATTCACGAGCGCAACGCTCAAGGCGAGCAGTACCCAACTCACAGCATCATTTCCGACACTGGCGGAAAGGGCGACAATCCCGATATGTGTGTCGAGCAGCTTGAGATCCGTGAGGATACGGCAGAGAACAGGGAACGCAGTAATCGAGTATGTAACACCGATGAAAAGCATAAAGTGTGTGAATGGGATGGAAGGGTTGATGAAATGATGGTACAGCGGGAAGGAGAGGATTGAGCCGAGGCCAAAGGGAATACCGATGCCGGCCAAAGATACGATGGCCGACATGGGTGCGTTGCGCTTGATCAGCCTGGTATCGATTTCCAGACCGACGAGGAAAAGGAAAAGGCATAGACCAATGTCAGCTACAAGGGAAAGATATGGAAGGGACACGGGCGGAAATATGTTTTCGGTAAAGCCCGGTATTCTTCCAAGCGCCGTTGGACCTGGCAAGAAGTCAGGCAAGACGGTAAATTCGACCGAAAATAAATACCCAGTATTATCCCTCCGAGGACCTCCGAGGCGACTTTTGGTTGCCTCAACCGGCAAAGAACAAAGGATAATAGCTGAGACGTTACGATAATGATAACTACCTGGCATTGAAGAATAGACGAGAGAATGGTAGAGGCAGCGTACCAACTTGGATGATCCACAATCTCAAGGGATCTGAGACTGTAAAGACTACAGGGTTTGTTCCGGTGATGAGACCACCCTGTTAATGGAATGAGGATGAAAGGGACAGAAAAGAAGAAGATAGAGGACCTCTCCTCCAGCTTCTCGCATCCAAATATGGCTGAGAAGTGTAGCGCCAGTACCAGGGGCGGGAGACATGGATGTAAAAAACAGACCGAATGCGAGGACTAAAACTTGAAGTCACCGTTTGAAGTGATCAACCTATATGCGTGTGTGCGCATTCGGACAAGTCATATGATTAACTGTTTCGACAGGCGTATTGTATCGTGTATGACGAACTAATGCTTACTGAAATTGATGAGGTGCGTTAACGCAAAGAGGTAGAATTGAACTGTGCATTGCATAAAAGACCCTTGAATATGTTTTCCATTACAACCTGCTGGTTGCAGTACTTTCGGTCTTCGTGCAATAAAATGCAATTTGTATCCGTGGGCCGCGTTCCGCACACCTCTAGGTCCAGTGGTACAACTTTGAAACAGAATGTTCACTGTTCGTGCTTTTCGCGAGGAAGGAGCGAAACCCATTGTGAACGAACGGTAAACACGCATAAGCCACCCTGGATGAGCACCAGCATGCAACGGTGTGTCGGTTTATGAGTACATGCCACGCCATACATCTAACAAATGGCCAAATAAGCTGCGAATGGGGGGATACACATACCTGATCACTCTAATAATGTGCCGGGGATGACCAGACGCCAATCCTAAGGCTTTCAGTGAACGGTGTGTCACTAGGGAAAGCCGAGGTCAAAATGTGACAGTGGTTTAGCAGTAACAGCCCAGCTTGCAAGACGTTGTTAGGAGTCGCGCAGCGAGGATATTCAATCCTCGCACTACTACATACCGGAAAAGGCTTTTTTACAGTAACTGCAGTTGGTTTGCTTGTAACGATTATTATTATTTTGACAGGTGATGGACGTGTACAGCTTATGTAATGTAGTGTCTTGCCAAGGATTTGCCTGAAAACCATCCTCTAAGTTGGGCGGCGTTCGGGCAAGCGACATCATTCTAGTGCCCAGGGTCTGGGGTCTGGTTTCGTCTTCGTCCGATTCGGCGCGAGCCTGGATGCGTGTTCTCGCAACCCTTGATCGACGGGAAACACAAGGCTAACCTCGTTCCACTGTGGTGGTACGATTCAATTACAGCGACCCGCGCGTAGTCGTCAAACCTGCTACCTCGAACCCTCGAGACCTGAAATGTTGGAGAGCCCTTGTTCGATTGTCCGAGAGCGATCGAACGCAGTGTCGCGAGCAAACCTACGTACGCGACGAAATGGCGTTTCATCAACCACAACCGCACATAGCGCGCAACGCGACGCAAAGAACGAGAGCGATCTCATGCCATGGCCTCGACCGACAGGCTGCCGTTCTTGCGCGTCCCTTTTCAACATGTACGAGTTCTCGCTCCCATCGTGTTTCTCTCCCTCGCCTCTTTGTTGCATCCTTGTCCGATTCCGGCCGGGCTCCTCTCTGGCTTTCCGTATCCCATTCCTATCCGCGAGGACATGTCGAGCAAAAAATTGCTGAAGTATGGACAGTGACAGTAAAGAACCTGGTGGGGTGATGCAGAGCCTCGGGCCGACGATAATGATAATGGGTAGTACTGATGTCCACTTGTTCATTGACTGCGTTGACCTCACGCTCAGGCTGGTGAATTCGCATACCTGATTCGTGCATCCGCTGCGCGGGCTGTTATTCACCTCGCCCTCGTCAGCCTATGCTATGTATTCGCCTTGATAGCGTCGGCACGCGTCTCATCCGATCTCACGGCAGTCACCTCGCGATCGTACACAACAAACGTCAGGAACGATTATAATGCGACAATCGACGACAATGCGCTCGATGGTTACACTACCAATTACCCTCGCGATAACGTACGTATGCATACCTAAAACACTCATCGTACCTCCTCGTCGCCTACGCATCTCACACGTTGGCCGCCTGCACTACCACCACCGTGCTCGCAGACCCGCCCACGACCATCGCTGCTCCGACATCCCCGATTGTTCGCCGCATCCCTTCGAGCCCCGCTGCGGTCCGGTGCGTCTCCTCCATTAACCGTTTCATCTCCACGTGATGGCTCTCCTTCGCAAGCCGCCGCGAGCGCCCCGCGACGACGAGCAGGCGGGGCCACGTCTCCCGGATCGTGCGTGCGTGTCGAAGCGCCGCGTGCACCGGTGCAGGCGTGTGCATGTCCGAGAAGCGGATCCGCGCGAGCGCTTGGCGCAGCGAGGGCGAGGCGTCGGCCTCCACGTTGGGGAGTGTCGTGTATCTCGACCAGGCAATGTCATCCGCCGTCTCCGATTGTAGACGGGTCTGCGTCGTCGGCTGTCCGTAGACCGTATCCGGGAACATCGTCTATGCACCACATCAGTCGGACGTGAACTCGGACAGGGTGGTCGCACGCACCGAGGTCACCGATGGCCCTTCGGCGCGCGAAGCCACGTGTAGCTCCGTCGGCTTACTGCTCGCATCCAACTTCTCGTCGATCGGTTCCATCGCATTCCCTTCCACCCCACCGGCCCGCTTGACCATTCGCACCACCGTCGCCGTCATCTTGGGATTCAGACAGAGCTGCACCACGAAATCGAGGGCCAGCCGGTCGTCCGGCCCGCCAAAGAAGGGCAACAAGATGTGCACGGACCCCCATGCGCGCGCGGCGCCCGACGCCACGCGGTCACCCATGTCGATGAACAGCGCAACGTCGGTCTTACTCCGCGCAAACACGCCCCGGACAAACTGCGAGTGGACTGCGGATGCGGACTTGTCGGACTTGGCCCCGACGCCAAAGAGGATGTCGAACGGGTTGTAGTCGCCCTTGGCCACTTTGGGCGTCGTGGTGTCCGCGTCCTTCAATGGCCCGCCCGTGTCCGGCGTTTCCGTAACCACTGACGACGACGACGACGCGGGCGGGAGCCACGGCAGTAGGACGAGCTGGGACGCGTGTCGCTGCGCGTGCTCGGCGACGCTGTGCGCAAAGTCATCGTAGGGCACCACGGAGAGCGACGTCGTGACCACGAGCTCGTTGAGCTCCCCAAACATCCGGAAGATGCCCAGCACGGGGTCCACGTGCAGCAGACTGTCCGCCACGGACGACTTCATCATCGCCGACGTGCGGTCGGAGAGTTCGATGAGCTGGAGCGCCTCCACGCACACGTCGGGCAACTTGAGCTTGTCGATCGTGTCGACGACCGTCGACGTGGATACGACGTCTGACGGCGGGTTGCGTGGCGGGAGGACGAGCTGCGTGAGTGCCATCGCGCTCGGGACGTGGTCAAGCTTGTCGAGCACGACGGTGAAGCGGTGACGCCAGGGCTGGTCCTGGTGTACGACCGACGCCTTGTCGTCGTCGCTGTGACCACTCTCGTCGCCTGGCGCGGCACGTGCGGCCTCGCCGACGCGGATGCGATGCTCGGGTGGGTAGAGCACCGAGACAAGCGGGGTCGTCATGAACGTGAGCACGACCGCTTCGAGCACGAACATGGAAAAGACCCTCTGGGAGAGAATCCCGGCCTGGAGTCCCACGTTGAGGACGATGAGTTCGACCAGGCTGTGAGACGATCAGCGAACGCGAGGGTGGCAGACGTAGCCACGGACCCTTTGCAACTCATTAGTGCACCGATTGTGCTCGATTCGCGCCAGCTATAACCTGCGGCTCTAGAGGCGAGCGTACACCCGCCAAACTTGCCAGAGAAGGACAGACAGATGATGGCAATCGTGAAGGCCCATGTGATACCTGTCAGTGCGCCGTCAGCGAATATCAAAGGCGCGTGGCTCGCAGAGGCCGACCGTCATTGAGTAAGCCTAGATTTGTGTTCAGACCGGATATCGTAAAGTACTGTTTAAGTGAGAAGCTTTAAGTAAAAACGGGAACCAAGCGACGAAATCAGAGTGTTGAACGTACAAGAGGCAGGAACACGATCGAGACCATGTCTTCGAGCTTCTCCGTGAGCGTGATCGCGAGACCGCCTTCCCGTGGGACGACCAATCCAGCAAGGAAGGCACCTATCGTTGCCGTCCTCAGTCTGGCACAAGGGCCAACGACCAGAGATGAATTTCGAAATGACGCACCAAAAATAGCGTTGACGCCGATGCTGTCGGTGAAAAACGCCGAGGCCCAGACGAGGATGATCACCACGGTCATGTAAAACATGGTGGGCCCATTCTCCGTGCTGCCGGTCTTGCGTGCGAGCCAGAGCATCACGAACTTGACCGGAATAAGCAGGAAGATGGTAAAGGCGATACAGGCAAGCAAAATATAGAGTGCTGAGAGACCGGAACCGGCGTTCACGAGTGCCACGCTCAGGGCGAGCAGGGTCCAGCCCACGATGTCATTTCCGACGCCGGCGGAGAGCACGATGATGCCGACGTTGGTGTCCAAAAGCCGGAGCTCTGTCAGCACGCGGCAGAGCACGGGGAACGCGGTGATCGAATAGGCAACGCCGGTGAAGAGCATAAAGTAGGTAAAGTGGACGGACGGGCCGATGAACTGGTGGTATAACGGGACGGAGAGCGCGGAACCGAGACCGAACGGCAGTGCGATGCCCGCTAGGGACACGATGGCGGACATGCGGGCGTTGCGCTTGATGACGCTGGCGTCAATCTCGAGCCCGACGAGGAACAGGAACAAACAGAGGCCGATATCTGCCACGAGGGTGAGATAAGGGAGCGATACGGCAGGGAAAATGTTGTCGGTGAACCCCGGAATACGCCCGAACGCCGTTGGGCCTGGAAAGGACATACGGTGAGCACCATTGGCAGGGGGAGGCAGAAGGATGACGGTTACCAAGCAAGATCCCGCCGAGCACCTCAGCAATGACTTTGGGTTGCCGAATCTTGCGGAGAGCGAGGGAGAGCAGCTGGGCCATGATGATGATGATGCCTACACCGCATTGAGGCATCGTTGAGGGAGTCAACGCGAGCGTCTTACCGACTTGGATGATCCATAATCGCAAGGGATCAGAGGTCGTAAAGGCTGCCGGGTTTGTGCCAGTGATGAGACCGCCCTGTCGGCGGGATGAGGCTAAGCATCACATGGGGTAAGAACAAAGGGACCTCTCCGGTAGCCTCTCGTTTGGAAAGATGGCTAGAGAGCGAGATGGTATGGCGAGAGAGGGCCAACATGGCAAGATGTGGTGACAGATCGGATCCGAGTACTTGGACGCGCGGGCAGGGGTGGGGCTACGGAGCTTATATACGTGCCACCAGAGGGAGGCATGTCGTACAAAGACAGACAAGAACAATTACGGAAGATGAGCATCATAAGTTGGGAAACGTGGAGTTCACAAAAGGTTACCGTGAGTCTGGCCGGCGCACTCGGTGGTCTACTAACCATTGTTGTAGGGCGATATGATGCGGCGACCAAACTTTGTCCATATGGACTGTGACAGTTCTGATGCACGTTTGTGTGACATTGAAGGTTTTCCATTGCAGTGTTGGAGTGCCTACGATGCCGGTGTTGGATGCGAGAAACGGGGATTATGATCCATACAAACCCGCAGCAAACCCAATGCGCAGCAACAATTACATACCCACAGTCATGGTGGCGAAGCAAATCGGTCTATTTTCCGCTAGTGCGATCAAAAAAGAAGCCACTCTTCGGTCTCGAACAAGTTTCTCACTCTTCCATTTTCAGATTCAATTCAGTATTGTTAGAGAGGAAGGAGGTGAGTGCTTAGCGAAATGAAGCATTGTGGACTACTCGGATGCCGTGGATACCCGCACCAGCACGAATGCATGCCCATATGGACTGTGACCATATATCACACAACGTGTGGCTTTAAACGAGATCGGAACTTTGGTACGTCTGATCCTCACGTCCGGAATAACCACCACAACGTCGCCTCAAACGAAGTGTAAATGGATCTTCTAACACAGCGTGACTTGTAAACCCCCGGAACGGTGGTGGTGGGGAGGCGAGGTCGTCCGAATGGGGTTTGAAACAGGATATCAGATAATCAGACTGTCACATGTCATCCCCGACCCTTTCTCCGGAACGACGTGCTTGTCAACCATATGCTATTGATATGGACTTGGCCCAATCGACGAACACTGGTCATCATGGACTCAGATCGGACATATCATTACCAAGCCTTTCTCAACGCTATGAGCCGGCGGCTCTGTAACGTAACATTGTTACAAACGCGTCTCCCACATTCGTGAGCGCATCCAGGTCGTCGGGGGTTAATGACTTCTTGGCTCGAGCAGTGCCAAAAAAGTCCATCTGCGAAGTGCTGCTGGGGCGTCGAAAACGCACAGACGTGATCCAGGGTTGGTCGCGATGCCATGGGCTAAAAGGGTCTGCGTGGCACTGAGCCAGCGCGTACCCAGTGGGGTCGAGGCAAAATTACCTCACTGCACTCTTTCGAGGCTCCGGCGCATTCCAGGTTCGTTCCCGTGTCCAGGGTCTGCCAGACAGGTCATCCATCATTCCTTGGCGCAGGCCTTGTCTTCACTGTCTGCGTATCGTTCGCACAAATGAACAACGTAATTGCTCACCATTGACAACCCTGCCTAGCATTTCTAAAGATAGTCACCGGCTGTGTCCTTTCCCGTGATCTCGGCTGGCTAGCGTAGCCGGGTTTGGCCGATAATTACGGGTATGGTCGACCTTCCTGGTCCATAGTGGAGCATCACTTGATGTCACAACGCCAGCATCTCCTTCATTCTGTCTTCGCTGCCATGCCGACTGACTCATTCTAAGCGCCACGTCGATAAGGCTCCAACATTGGCCCAACGGACGCGAGCACGTCGACGCACACACAGGCACACGCCTATTTGACGTTCATGTGCCTTCTCGAACGCACGCATGCACCAATGGCGGGCATGTCCAACGCAACAATGCGTCAATCATGCGGCGCACGTCATCGATGTTCATTGCATGGTGGTAATGTGCACGTCAATGTAGGAACGGCGAGATGGCGACGACAGCGTGTGTCAAACGGGAACGTTGCGGGCCCACGGGGCATGGTCAGGACGCAGTCAGGCGCATATGCGATACTGTCATCGATAACGTTGGCCTTGGCACGACGGAATACCGCATGCCCCGACGCCAGGTTGTCCTCGTTTCGCTGCGGTGGCACCCTTGTCAGCGGTCACGCGGGCACGTATAAAACGGTGAGTGAGACCCTTCATCTATGCATGTATGGAACATTAATTCATCTGCGTCAAGAGCGACTACATGCAATTATAGGTAAACACAATACAGCTAACGACACAGCGCGACGGTGGCATCTACGACAAGGAGACTAGCGATCAACACCAGGAGCGGACTTTTGGTATGATTCATGCGTCGTGGCGTCCACTCATGTTCCACGACGATTGACGAGATCCACCGGCATGCCCACTACCCAACCTGTGCGGGGACAAGCCCTTCGCACGTGACGGGCTGGCA
Source organism: Tylopilus vinaceipallidus (assembly GCA_038089215.1). Lineage (NCBI taxonomy): Eukaryota > Fungi > Basidiomycota > Agaricomycetes > Boletales > Boletaceae > Tylopilus > Tylopilus vinaceipallidus. The sequence continues at coordinate 20,431 of JBBPKK010000463.1, forward strand.
TGCCGCGTGTATTGATCCCTGCGCTCGTATCTCTCACCCTCGCCAGAATATCCAGCTCGCGAGAGCGATCCACGATGAGCGTGCGACGGGCTGACATCCCTTGCGTATTGATCGCCGTCCCCGTTTTTCTCACTAGAAGGGCGAGCACGTGGGAGCGAACCACGACGTACGTGCGAAGGGCTGGGATCTTTGATGTTCTGACCCCTGTGCCCATTTCCCTCGCCAGGAGGTTCAGCGCGCGAGAGGGTTCTATAACGTGTGTGGGAAGGGCTTGCATTCCTGATGTATTGATCTCCGTACTCGTATCTCTCACCAGGGGGCCTGGGTGATCTGTGATCGACGCGCGAAGGACTGTCGTTCCTGACGTGCTGGTCCCCGTACACGAATCTCTCCACGGATCGTTCGGGGCGCGAGAGCGACCGATGGTGTCCAGAACGGCTCAAGGACGGTCCACTTGCAGCGGGTGGGGGGACCCGGAGCGTGGGCTGCATGGTCATCAAGCGTGGCGCAGCGTCAGGGGCTGGATCCTTTTGAAAGTCCTCCTCTGGCAACGCGAAGAGCATCCGGGTCCGAATTCGCTCCGGAAGGCCGGGCGTGTGGACGGGCCCTTTCTTGACCGAGGGCAAGTTGTTGATGGCCGATCCGCGGTCGGGGCGAGGGTCGGCTCGTTCGATGTGGGCATCGGGCTCCGCTGCACGTCGGTGGTGAGTCAGCGGCAGCGGAATGGCATTTAGCGCGCCCACCTTTGTCGTCGTCCTCGGTGTCGTAGTTGAACGGAAAATGGCGCATTTTTCGGATCGCATGGATGGACCAGACCAAGAAGCCGATGGTGGCGATGCTGCAGGCTGGCGCGGGCGTTGGGATGAGGAAGACGGACAGGGAGGCGCGGCGGCTTACCTATGATGGCGATGAGATCGCCGAGGCAGATGTTGGATTGGAGCGAGAAGGTCCTGCACGCCTGAGGCATGCTTTGGATCTCGCTGTCGCGCGCAAGCAGGCGGCCGGGGATCAACATCGGCGGCAGGGGTAACGAGATGGGGGTGGGCAGGTGGGGTACTCGAGGCTGTCAAAGCCTGGAAATTAGGATATCTGTGAAAGGTCTTAGGGGCGTCATGGACGAGACGGATGAGGGCACCCTAATCGAGACATGCATAGGGGTTTAGCAAGGTGTGGGAATCAGCTTTTCCTGCACTTGCTGACGACACGATGCTCTTCTGTCCGACATGTGCGAATCTGCTGGTGGTCTCGTCAGAGTCGGGCTACAACAAGTGGGCCTGTAACACCTGCGCGTACGAGTTCCCCATCGCGAAGCAGGTGCGTTCTGCGTCCTCGTCGCGCCCTCCCGCGCCGCTGACGGCCAAGCAGATGACGTCGCGTACGAGAATGACGCGCAAAGAGGTCGACGACGTCTTGGGTGGCGACGAGATGTGGAAGCATGCCGATGCGACAGACGGTCCGTCTTCTTTTTCGCCATCCACTCTGCTCGTCGTTCATCCGTCTGCAGCGACGTGCGACAAGTGCAACCATCGACGCGCCTACTTTTACCAGCTGCAGATCCGGTCTGCCGACGAGCCCATGACGACCTGTACGTCCGTTCCCTGCTCTCCACATTGCCTCCCGATCTGACGCGCGACCAGTCTACCGGTATTACCGTCCGCTGGTCCTCCTGTCTCGATCTCATCCCCCCCTTTGTCTAGCTGCGCAGGCTGCGGATATCAGTGGCGCGAAAACTAGTTAGACCTACCTAGTAATGAGCGTGGGAAACAGGATGGGGCATGGTGTTGGCAGCATGTCCGGCATGCCCTTTGCACTCGACCAACATGTCTGATCCATCGTCCCCTCCCAAGCCCAAACCGTCCTCGCTGCGCGACAGGATCGCTGCCTTTGAGAACAAGGGCTCGCTCACCCCACCACCACCCGCTCCCCCGCCCCCCCGCCCCAAGCCGAGCGGCCTCCAATGGAAACCCCGCCCGGCCTCGCCCCCCGCCGAGCCAGAACGTGTCCAGGTGACAGACAAGAAGCCCCCGGGCACGAGCGGCATGTCCGTCTCCGATGCGATGGAGAGCATCGGCCGCGGCGGCTCCCTCAAGGAGCGCATGGCCGCGCTCCAGGGCAAGGGTGCCTTTGGCGGGCCCCCGCCACCCGTCGCCCCCAAACCCGCCTTCGAGCGCCCCAAGTGGAAGCCGTCCCCACCCGTGCCTGCCGCAGAGGACGACCAGGTGGACAGCGCCCCCGAGACAACCACGGTCCGCGAGGCCTCGAGGTCCCCGCCGCCACGTGCCGTAGCGAGTCCGACCCCGGAACGCCAGCAGACGGCCGATCGCGAGCGGGAGGTCGTCCCCCAGGAGGGCGATGATACAGATCCGGACCCCGAAGACGAGGAGAGACAGCGCAGAGCCGCGATCGCGGCGCGAATGGCCCGTCTGGGGGGAGCTCGCATCGGCATGGCCCCGCCCGTCTTTGCTCCCAAGCCCGTCGTGCGCAAGCCTGAGCCCGCACACGAGGCACACGACGAGGCGGATCAGCCGATCGCAGTCAGGGAGGCAACCCAAGGTGCGTTATCGATGACCTCTTTTAATATATGCTAGCGCTGACCACTTGCTTTGTAGCTTGGGTCACGTCACCTCCTCCTATCAGCGTGCCTGCCACTGCTTCCTCCGTTCCAGACGCCGTCGCCGAAACAGGTATGTGGTGCTCTCTACACTGATTACCATCCCCTCACCGCGATCTGTAGAGCGCAAGGAAGAGCCCGAATCGCCCCCACCGGTGCCCATGCGTGCGCCAGCTGCGATGCCTGTGCCCTCAGGCCCACGCCGGGCCGCGCCTCCCCGCAAGAAGGCACCCAAGCCTGCGACGCCTCTCCCTGAACTCCCCACCGAAGAAGCAGGAGAAGCAGTCCAGCCACCTCCTATCACGGCCGAGCCCGCCGATCTCGCGATTGGCGAGGTGGCAGTGGCTGAAGAAGCAACTCAGGTCGAACATCTAACCAGCGCGGCCGGCGAAGAGCAGCCGCCCGCGTTCACAGAGACCTTTCACGAGACCGAATTCGAGAGGCAGGAAGCGGAAGAGGAGTACGTAACGGCTGCAGGCGTCCACGTGGAAGAGGAGCCGGCCGCCGATGGGGCGCAAGTGCATGCCGAGGAGTCACATGAGGCTATCGGGGCGGAGGAAGAGGAGG
>JBBPKK010000464.1:0-23591 GCA_038089215.1 Tylopilus vinaceipallidus
AGCGAAAATTTTGATTTTTCGTATTATAATAGATTCCTACCATACTTTCGCCAGTGTCGCTAGCTGCGACAGTGACTATATGGGACTATATTAGTATATCGTCGTTCGCACATTTTGGTGATGAGGTTGAATAATTTATCCAAAATAATAACATTGACTCTGTTTTGTTGGTGTACCTTACTTATTATTCTAAATATGGTGAACGATTTGTTGTCATGACAGAGTCAGAGGAAGTGGTCAAATAAGTACAAATAACATATGTGTGTTTGAATTCTACCTCTGATTCGCTACTAGAGTTTGAGTAATCAGCCCATAAATATTCTAACTATGTTACAAAATGTTTTCCAAGTACATATTCATATACATATTTAGACACTGTTCTGGAGTATGTAACAGTGGGCCACTGAGGGGACTGGTCAGAGGGCCACTGACCAGGCTGGTCACTGGCTTTTGACCAGCTTCCGACTAGTAACATCAAGGCCATTTTCAGTTAGTGATGATGATAGGATTCCTAGTTTCACCATCACTGTCAGTCAAGGTACTAGGTAAAACAATGGTACACACCAGTGAAGGTAGCCCTGCATCAGGGAGTGCAGAGAGGGTAGCATGTTGTCCTACTGATAACCCTCTAATCCAGGTGTCATCGTACCAATTTCAGGGAAGGTGTGAAACTGACCTTGCTTGAGTATTTTTTGTGTGAGGTTCATAGCAGCATTGAAGTGGGGCATTTCCCAGATGAGACTGCATATTCTCCTCCCAGAGTGAAGACTCATATGAGTCCACAGCTTGGAACAGTTGTGAGATAGAGGAATTTGGCCACAAAATTTCAATACACCTTACTACTTTCAGGGATGTCTCTGGAGGGGTATCTGTCTTGTCCCCACTCATCCCCTTGACACCTAGGCGATCAATAATACTAGTGATTGCATCCCAAGTCATGGGGTCATGGAATTGATTGCTATCTGCAATTCTTCAGCATCTCGAGAATGACTATGAGATGGATAAGAAGATATGCATAGGTTGTATGAGTGACACACACTATGTTTTCAAGCCTTACACCTGTCATTCTTCTGCTGTGCCATTTGGATGGTCTGTTGCATTGAAATGGTTTCTTGCCACTGTTCTTGAGGCTGGGAGTCTATCACCACCTGTTGTTAACATGTTTGGTGGGTCCTTGACAACTTTTGTAAGCAAATGTGATAGAGTACATCAACACTCATGGAGTTGGGGTTGTAAGCAATGATTGGGTATGCCCCCTTCTTGATCCTCACCTGGAAGTCCACCACAAGTAACTGCATCACCTCTTGATTCCAAGGGAATGTTTTCAGTGAGCTATTCCAATCAATGGCAACATTTTCAATGATGGGTGGGGGATTCCTGTCCCTATTGAATGCTTCCATGTAACTGAGAGGTGCTTGTAGAGGCACTTGTGGTAAGGACTGGCTGCTGGAGGACATGGTTACCATCACCCTCTTCTTTGCCAGGTATTGCCCAAATGCTGACTATAAAATCTCTATCAGAGACAACCAGCAAGAATTTAGCAAGGGCTTACATGTAAATGATTTGTGTGTCCACAAGGACCAGGCTTTTTTCTGTGTTGTGGGCATGCAGGCAATTCCTTGTCTGTTTCATTGTCACCTTCACAACCATCTCCCATGGAACCCCTGTGAGCAGGAGAACCTTTTCCCTTATGAGTGTGCTCAGAGCAAGAGGAGGCAATTTTGGCATCAATGAGGGCCTCTATATGAGGAATGCAGGCATCAACCACACCACAGACCGTAGAATCAACAAGCTGACTAGAACTTAGAATGAGCTGTTCAATGACTGTGCATTTGATGATGCTTTCGAGGGTTTGGGGAATGTGCAATGGTCTACCAGGAGCAGCATTATCTAGAGTTGATGTATTTGGGTTTGACATTTTTGAGCAGAATGTGTCAGACAAACCCAAATTAGACTGACCTTGAGAGTGCAGTGGAATTGTATGAGCCTCCTCGTGTATTGCATCCCTGTGGGGCAGTGGGAGTGTGGTAGCGGCCACGCGACTAGAGTGGTCAGGACAAGACAGTGGGATTGGATGATCATCAAGAACCATATAAGCGTCAACAGCCAGCAATGGTGGCTGGGAGTCGAGATAGGTCACAATTCCTGTCATGGGAGCAGAGGGTGAGGGACCGGCTGTGAAAGCAGCTATGGGGGTGGAATGATGAACGTCAGTGGCTAGTGATGATGGCTGGAGGTTGAGATGGGTGGGAATACCTATCATGGGGGTAGAGGGTGAGGGATCAATGGAGGGGGGAGCCACAAATGTCTGCAGGTTCATCTTCATATCATAGTTGAGAGGTGGGGTTGAACAACAGTCTAGGGCCATTTTCTGGACTGCCATTTCATCCTGATTGGAGTCTCCAATGGTTGGGTCCAAGTTTGGATGATTATCTGTATCTGGTGCATCCCTTAGGATTGAAGGGGATAGTATACTAGTTCTAAAACAAAACAAACCTGTGATGCAGCTTTTGTGATTGCTTGAATATTGAGTTGGAGAATGAGCTGGAGGACAGTAATGTACTAGTAGCAGTTAGAACAAGATATAAGATTGACATTGGTACCCACCTGGGTTAGGACTTGAAGAATGACTGCTCCGCATCCATGAAAATCAAGTTGGGGATTGTGTTCAGCAGTGATAAGTGCAATACAATACTTTCTATGTGGTTAGACAAAGAGCAAGGGTAGATACCAGAGTGAACCTGAAATTGAGCTTGTAGAGCGATTGCTGTCCCAATGGGATCTTTGCAATTGAACATGAGATAATGGCCTGGACACAGCAGTGTCATAGGGTGAGTCAGATATCACTTCGGACTCAATCTGAACACCTGGGGGAGAAATGGGACATGCAGTGGTAGAAGCTGACCGAGCAGGAATGTGATATTCTGGAGGAGTAAGCTTGGGCTGTGGAACTTTGTGGGACAGTGGAGCGTCCATAGATCTAAGGTCTGTCTGAACTTCTGAGGAAAGAAAAGAGTGTGGGGGGGAATAGGCCAACTGAGTGGGATCTGATGTTTGAGGTTCTGACAGAGTGGGAGTAACATTGGGCTGTGGATCGGTATGGAAGAGATATGCAGGGGAGGAGGTAGTTTGGGCTTTGGTGGGCGGAATATCAGCCATTTCTGTTTGAGAGGGAAAATGGGGATATGGCCAGTATGGCAGTGGTGGTGAGATGTTAACAGCTGCCTGTGCCTTGAGGGATGCATGATGAGCCTCAACTGATGGCACACGATTTAGTGCAGTGTTAATTACCCTTGCATTGCACTTTGTGAATTCCCCAGCCTGCAAGAGATAAGCAACACCCTTCGACAGCATAAACATATGTACAGCTTGGGAGATTATCGAGAGCATGTGCATTGCTTGGGATGGATTGTGATATGAGGTCCCCATGCCATATGAAGTCCCTGAGTCAGATGATGCCATGAAGAATTAGGTGGTTGTGGGTAGGTGGCTCGAGTTACATACTGCTCCCAGCTGTTATAGTCTCGTCCCTAATTGTGATGTTGGCGACAGACTTTGTTTTTGTCTGACTGGACATACAACTTTGATGACATTTTTGATTTGTAATTTGTAGCCAGAACATGAACAATAAATCAGGGGCACTGCTATCACATACAGGGCCATATACTAAGTCTACTTATTACATTGGGTACACCACTTGACGAGTACACTAAGATGATGGAGTGGAAAGAGCTTGCATGTGAATTTCTGGTTGAACAAATAGGGATCAGCAATTTAAACTCAGCTATAGACTCAGTCCCTACTTAGAACCAAGCAAATATGGTACTGTACATCATAGTGGGGTCAGAATGATAAACTAAGCTTGGGGAAAAAATCCATTGCTAGGCCTACATTGATTGGGTTTACTGCCTTTATGCTGGGTAGAGTGGCTGCATTGTGGTTTAGGGAGGGTGTTGGGCTTTGACAGGGTGTTGGACTTGGAGAAGATGTTGCATGCTGCACTGGCAAGTGCTGGAATAGGGGCTGGAGTAGTGTTTAGAATGCTTTGTAGCACAATCCAAAACCAGTACTAGATGTGGCTCAGGCTACTCTGTCTTAGGCTTATAAGAGTCAAGATTATGGGGGTAGCCACAAGGACTTAACTAAGGTCCTTGAGTCATATATTCATACTATATATACCATAAGGGTGTTTGTACATGTTGTGCATAATGGTCTGTGCATATCTACTTATCTATGACATATGGTGAGAGAAAGAAGTTCATGTGACGTATCGTGTGAAGCATACCTAGCACAAGGCTAGGTCTAGGCATGGCAATCAAAGATAAGCACCATGAGGTGTGGTGATTAAATATATGAGGCTGATAAGGGTCTAGCCCCACCATGTGTGTGCCTGACACCAGACAGCTTGGATCCCTCCATAGCCAGTCATCACGTGAACTAGTCATGTGCTAAGTCTCACGGTCATGTGCTTGTTAAGGAAAATATGTCTAAGTCATTGTTGTGATGCTATGCCTAAGCGATGGGCCATAGGGCAAATTGTAACATTACCCCCCATCTAAGAATTGGATTCCAGATGACTCCAAATAGGATCACAGATGGTAAATACATCATAAGGCCTGAAAAGGCTGTGGAAACGATCAATGTCAATAGAGTTAAGCTTCCATGGAGTGTTAGGGTTCTTCCAATGGAAATCAGCTACTGCATCCTTCACCGATTTAAGGTGATCTGCAGGTTCCCACATTTGATCTTCTTCCCCATATCCAGACCAGTGGACTAGGTACTCCAAATGTCGACCCTTCATATGTGAGGTGATTACATACTTGACCTCGTATTCCTCAGATCCATCTTCTGTAACCATCATAGCCCCAGGCTTGTACGTCAGCTGGCTATCAAGGCGGTTTTTATAGGGTTTTAATTGGGATATGTTGATGATCAGGTAGATCTGCATCCCTTTGGGTAATAGTAGTTTTACAACATTCTGGTTGTCAGGTGCTTCTATCACCTTATATGGTCTAAGCCATCACTTGGTTAATTTTCAACTTATCCTTGTCTCTCGGAGATTAAGATTCTCGGTGCTCAACCACATGGGATCGTCTACTTTGTATTCCAGTGCTTCTGATCTTTTCTTGTCAGCCTGTGCTTTCATGGTTTTTTGTCTAGTTTCTAGGTTTTCTCTGACCTGATCCAGGGTCATCCTCATCTCCGCTAGGAAGTCCTGCACCACAGGCACTTTGGCATTGTTTGGCTCTATCCCCATCTGTGGTTCATAAGACCTTGTTACCTGGAAGGGGGCTTTCTTCATAGAAGATGATTGCTGGTTGTTATATGTAAATTGGGCAAGGCTCAGCCATTCTGCCCATTTGTCCTGCTTTTCGGCACAATAGAGCCATAGGTACTGCTGGAGTTCCCTGTTTATCCTTTCTGTTTGCCCACCCATTTGTGGGTGGAAAGCAGTGCTTAATTTAAGACAGATGTGAAGGGACAATGCCAGGTCTGCCATCACCTGAGAGGCGAATTGTGGTCCTTGATCTGATATTATAGAGTCCGGGAGTCTGTGATGCTTCCATACATGATCTCGGTAGAGCTTTGCTGTCCCTTTGCTTGTTATGGTTTTATTGGTTGGGATAAAGCATGCTTCTTTTGAGAATCAATCAATGACTACCAAGATCAAGTCATATCCATCCGATTCTGGTAAGTCCATTATGAAATAGGCGGAGATCTCTTTCCACAGTGCACTCAGCACAGGGAGAGGTTGCAACTTCCCAGGGGGTGCCCGGTTTGTTGGTTTCATCTGATTGCATCTTTTGCATTGGGAACAATAGTTTTTGACCTGGTCAGTCATCCCTTTCCAGGTGTAGTATCAGGAGATCAACTCCTTTGTTTTTTCTGACCCTCCATTTCCTGACATGGGTGAGTCATGGTATAAGGTTATGATTCACTGTCGGATATCCCTGTTGGGCATGAATATCTTTCCTTCGTGGTATAGGAGCCCTTCTTTTAGTTCTCCAATACTTTCCAACTCTTTCAGCATGCTCATGGCATCTCGGATGCCTGCAAGTATTTCCTCTTCTTCTGAGGCTACCATGGTTATCTTGGTCGCTTTTCTTATGTGAGATTCTGGAATCATGACTACTCCTTTGTTGTCATCCTTGATTCCCACAGCATGGTCTTCCCTTCTCGAAAGGGCATCAGCTTTTCCCATGCTTGTCCCTGGTTTTCTCACTAATATATAATTAAATCGAGATAACCATTGCACCCAATGGGCTTTCCATTGGTTAAGATCTTGGCTGGTCATAAAGTATTGGAGGTTCGCGTGATCTGTCCAGATCTTGAACTGATGTTGCGCTCCTTTGAGGTAATGCCTCCATATTTCTAAAGCATAAATTATTGCTAACATTTCTTTGTCAGCAATCGGGTAGTTCCTTTGTTCAGGGGTCATTTTGTGGGAACTGAACGCTACTGGATGCCATTTTCCTTCCTTTTCTATAGATAGAACTGCTCCCATGGTGAAGGCGGAAGCATCACATTCTAGCTGATATTGGGCTTCTTTGTTTGGGTAGGCTAGGATTGGCACTTTGGTGAAAATTTCTTTTATCTTTTCAAACACGCTTTGTTCCTCTTTTCCCCATTTCCAAGCTATATCTTTTTGTGTGAGCTCAGTCAGGGGTTTAGCCCATTTGGAGAACTTGTCTATGAATTGTCAGTAGAAATTGGTGAGTCCCAGAAACCCTCTGACTCCTTTTACAGTGGTTGGGGTAGGCCAGTCTAATACTCCTTTGAGTTTCGACTCCGACATTCTGATTCCTTTACTGGAAACCTCCATCCCCAGCATTTCAACTTGTTCTACTGAGAAGAAGCATTTTTCTGGTTTTACAAATAAATCATTGTCCCTTAGTTGTTGTAATACTTTAAGCACAGCCTCATTGTGCTCCTTCTGATTTTCGGTTTTTGTGAATATAAGGATATCGTCCATATAAATTATGATGAAAAACTCCATATCAGAGAAGATGTTGTTCATCATAGCTTGGAAAGTTGCTGGGGAATTGTTCAGACCGAAGAACATTATGGTTGGCTTGAAACTTCCTTCCTTGGTGGTGAAGGCTGCCTTTCATTCATCTCCTTCCTTTATTCGTACATTATTGTATCCCCAACGTAAATCCATTTTTGTGAACTTCCTTGCTCCTTTGAGCCAATCTATTAGCTGCAAAATTAAGGGCAGTGGATATCCATTTAGTATAGTCCAGCTATTCAGGTACCAATAATCCTGCACCATTCTCTTGGTCCCTTCCTTTTTCAGGACAAAGAAGACAGGTAATGTCTGTGGCGACTTGGAGGGTCTAATATACCCCTTCTGAAGTTGTTCCTTGACAAAGGCCTTTACTTCCTCCTTTTCATCTACTGACATTGGGTACACTTTTGCCTTTTTGGGAATGAACCCTTCTTTTAGGTCAATGGTATAATCCCATATGTGTCAAGTAGGCATTCATTCTGAGGCTTTCTTTGTGAATAGTTCTATGAACTTATGGTATTGTCTTGGAACAAGCTCTTCAGCCATCTTTTCTACCTTTTTCGGTGGTATAACCTCCATTTTCTTGATGTGATGGTACACATAAGGAGTGCTCAGCAATTCCTCTTCATTGAGAGTCCTGAGAACGGCTGATCTGTCCAACAGGAGGTAGCATGATTGTGGGCATTTTGTCAGCTTTACTTGCCCGGTTTTCCAATCGATGTCAGGGTTGTGCTTCTTTAGCCATGTATACCCTAATATCATGCTTACTTTTCCTAAGTTGGTTACCTCCACTTCCAGGGTTTCCTGGTGCCCTTGGTAATCTACAATGAGAGAGGCGGTGTGCGTAATATTTCCTGCACTATTCTTGGTTCCGTCTACATTATAGACTGGAATTGGCCACTCTAGCTTGTTCATGGGTATTTTGTTCATTTCTGCCCATGATCTATCAATGAAGATCCCATTGGCTCCACTGTTGAGGAGAGTGTCTTCACTCATCATCCATTTTTTTTGTGTGGCTGGCACCACCTGCACTCCTAATCATATTTCGGTGTTTGTCATGGAGCAGATGACGATCCTATCAGGGATTTCTTTCATAAATATTTTTTTGTTTTGTTTAGCCAAATTAAGCCCAGATTCCCATCTGGCGTGCTCAGGTTCTTCCTGAGTCATGGCTTCAGTTATATCATTGAAATATGTTACTGACTCCGAATCTGATAGTAGTACATCAAAATAGGTGTTTTTTGGTTTTTCTATTTTTATATGTCCAAAATAGTCCTTGGCTACATAACTTTCCTGATTAGTCATGCACCTTACACTTTTCCTGCCTTGGCTTCTTTTGCCTTGGCATTCAAGACATCCGTAAAATAGGCTTTTGCCTCTTTGAAACCCATTTCATTTATGGATTTCGGATTTTCTCTAGCCTTCCCTTTGCAGCTAGCTTGGACATTATCTCCCTCATGGTCTGAGTCACTATTGCTACTACTCTCCTTTTGAGCAGTGCAAGTCTTGCGAGGTTTGCTTCTTCATGAGCAATCCTTGCGATGCCCTTCCCCAAGGAACTTGCACTCACTGCAAGGTGTTTTAGCCTTCTTGCAGTCCTTGACAAAGTGGTCTCCTCCACAATTGAAACACTTACCCTTCCAGGCAGTGTTTATGTCCATGGCATTAGGATCTCTGTGGCTGGATGTGCTGGCAGAGGCATTGGTGCCCCATCTTTTGTTAGAGCTTCAGGTGAGCTTGAATTGTTCAAATGTGTTTCCCACATTCCTTACTTGGCCAATCCAATTGGCAAGATTGGTGGGAGCATCATCCCCATGGAGGTTGAGGGAGATATGGCATACTATCTCCTCTCGGGCATTTTTTACTAGGAGGTGGATGCCCATCACCTCGTCAATACCTATTATGACTAGGCTGGGTAGGGATAGGTGTAGCCCTTGTTGGGTCAAGGAGGTCAAGACGATATGAGAACACAAGGGGACTCCTTGTGGGCTAAGTAAACAACACTAGCAATCAGCTAGGTTGAGTCAAGGGTTATAATGATGCTAGTGAGGGGCTAGGTCGAGTTGAGGGTTCTGAGGACTAGCTGGCACTTAACTGTGGCCAGGAGACATGTCAAGAGGAATGTATTCCACAAGGGAATCGAAGGTACAATGTAAGTTACAAGGGAGAACAAGTCTAAGGAGTATCTGTGGTATTGAAGGGTTTATATACTCAAGGGAACCGCTTTAGGGCAAGTGTGAGAAATGGAGGAAGTGATGACAAAGCAAGTGAGAGGTAAAGGCGATTGGTCAGAGATAAGAGTGAGTCATCGCACTTTAGGGTAGGCGTGGGAGTAGGGTGAGTCATCACAGAAGAAAAGAAAAGATAGTCCAGGACGAGGGTCGAACCAGCACATAGTAGTACAGGAATGAGTGAATTGTAACAATACCAGTGTACCGGTACAGAGTTTCCCACTGAGTCAGGTAGGCCTCTGTTTGCCTAGTGCCTTGTTTGAGGTTTTGAAGCTCCCTCAGAGCTCGTCCTTGCCTTGTTGCTGACCTAAATTGGTGGGACAACTCCCAGTCTAGGTCCTTGACAGTCCACCATTGGTTGTCTGCCAGCTTTGTCTCGATATGGAATCTGGCCCATTTGCCAGCTCCATTCTTGTCTCCTTCTTTTCCCAAGCCAATTCAAGACAGGATGGCTAGGAAAACTTCCTTCTTTGAGGCGAAGGTTTCCTGGTTCATTTGCAGGTACACCTGCATCTTTACCCACCACTCGTCAAAGCGGGAGTAGTCTCCATTAAACAACCCTGGATCTGGGATCAGGTCGACCTTTTTTGTGACCTTTACCTCAGCCCAAGGTCCTTGTGCCGCTGCTTTGGCTGCTGTTGCCTTTGCTTTGGCTTGTGCTGCTCTTGCTTCAGCTGCAGCTAGCTGAGTTTGAAGTCCCGCCAGCAGGACTTGCATGTCATGGATCTGCTGAGCAAAATCCATTCTTTTGGGGGACAGGAGTATTGAGTCGGATGAGTTGAAAATGATGAATTATTTTAGGTAGTATTATCTACTTCCTATTTAGAATCTTTGGCCTTGGATCATATGGCTGGTTGCACTTTTCTCTAAGCGACTCCCTTGTTTGCTCCCGTTGGAGTCTTCTTGGCACTCCATATGGTTTAGCACATGGCATGCAAAAGTGCTGAACTAGTTCCCTGTTAGATCCTAGATTGAATCTTGCCTGTTTCTTTATCACAGGGGGGATATATTTGTATTGATGCTCTGCAGGGAAGAATGCCTGGGTGTTGGGAAGGGGGAGAGGTTCAAGAAGAGTGAGATCTATCTCCTCTTCTTTGATTTTGACCATTACTTGGTCATTTGGGTCGAATTCGTATTCTGGTTCATCTACCAGCTTGACCTTGATCCTGACTTGGATTTGACTGGCTTCCCAGTCAAGAGGTTGGTTGGAGTGGGCAACTCCAAGCATCCTTTGTAGCTAAAGATTGGGAGGGCTACTCTCTCTCTACTGATATTCCAATCAGGTCAATGACCTTCCTGACTCGATTCATAAATCAACAACTGGTAGGCACAAGACTGCTCTTGCACCAGCTGTGATTGGTATCTAAGTAGACTAGAATAAATGTGCCTCACATGGACATGCCTTTTGGCAATAGAAGAAAAAGGGGGTTGCACCACAGTGTTTAAACCTTTAAAACCTCTTGAGGTTACGAACTACTCTGCAACTAATTCACTAAGAGTCTATCCTCTTGTATAGAAAGTGGCTACTTAAAAGGAAAAGGGGGGTGCCCAAGAAGGTAAAGTCCCATTATGCCTCAGGTCCGGCTTTGTTTTAGCAGATGGGCTCTGCCAGGCATGATAGAGTAGGGTGAGCATAGGAAGTTAAGTCCTAATGTAGCACAACCCAAAACCAGTACTAGACGTGGCTCAGGCTGCTCTGTCTTAGGCTTATAAGAGTCAAGATTATGGGGGTAGCCACAAGAACTTAACTAAGGTCCTTGGGTCGTATATTCATACTATATATATCATAAGGGTGTTTGTACATGTTGTGCATAATGGTCTGTGCATATCTACTTATCTATGATATATGGTGAGAGAAAGAAGTTCATGTGATGTATCGTGTGAAGCATTGTAGAGAACAGCTGTTCCCTACGATTGAATCCTTACATCCCATGCCATTCCGCCTTCACAACACTTTCCACACTCATTCTGTCGCCTTCCCACAATGTCTGCCACTTTCCTGCGCCATTTCTGCCACTTTCTGTCTCAAGTCACTGTCGGAATCATCCTGTTATTGCTGTCTGCTGTGTCCTGTCTGTCCTGTCAGTCTGTGGGTAGGTTGTTTTACACTTTCTGTCCATTTTTATGACTTTCCATCCCCGTTGGCACCATCCCATCTGATGGAACCACTTGTTTTCTGATGGAACCACTTATTTTTGGTTGGTATGTACTTTTCGGCCATAGAAACTACTTTATGGTATGGGTAGAGTCTTGGGTATGCCTGGGACTATAAAGTATTGTCATTCTGACTTTGAAACAAATATTTATGCATCTTTCTGCTTACCATCTGAACCGTCCCGTCTGTTTCCACCATTGCCATTGCCGTTCTCGACCATCCCATTGGTCTATCATGCTCTTTATGACCCAGCCGGTCCTGCATTCCACCTGGGAGTGTCCAGACCCACCATTTCACAACCAACTGCACTCGGGACAGTAAGCCCCAGCTCCTCTGACTGTATTCCTCTTCCTGCTCTCTCTGGGGATGAACCTATCACATCCCCTTCACCCTGTCTGCAGTCCACCTGCTACAAGAGCAGCTTGGATTATCGTTCTTCAGCATACCTAGCACAAGGCTAGGTCTAGGTGTGGTGATCAAAGATAAGCACCATGAGGTGCGGTGATTAAATATACAAGGCTGATAAGGGTCTAGCCCCACCATGTGCATGCCTGACACTGGACAGCTTGGATCCCTCCATAGCCGGTCATCATGTGAACTAGTCACATGCTAAGTCTCACGGTCATGTGCTTGTTAAGGAAAATATGTCTAAGTCATCGTCGTGATACTATGCCTAAGTGATGGGCTGTAGGGCAAATTGTAACATGCTTGGTATTCTCAAAGGAGTGGAAGGAATAGCCTACCAGTATCTGAGTGCAAGCCACTGGGAAGCGGCAAGTGGTATGTACATGAGCAATGCTTGGTGAACGCATGTGGGATGTTGCTTTCCATGTTGGGATGCAGATCATAGGTAGGTGTTGATGTAAAATCAGCTAGGCGGGAATGCTCAAGGGGGCAGGGACTCCATTCCAAGGAATGATTGATATGTATATTATGAAACAGGCCATCACTACTGAATACGACTTCAATTACAGGAAATGGAGTGGCAAATTGAAAGGTACAGAGCAGCACAGAGTGAAGAAGTGGACAATGTGTATTATATGTTGAAGAACAATAATCCAAGCTGCTCTTGTAGCAGGTGGACTGCAGACAGGGTGAAGGGGATGCGATGGGTTCGTCCCCAGAGAGAGTGGGAAGAGGGATACAGTCAGAGAGGACTGGGGCTTACTGTCCCAAGTGTGGTAGGTTGAGAAATGGTGGGTCTGGACACTCCCAGGTGGAATGCAGGACCGGCCAGGTTGTAAAGAGCATGATAGACCAACGGGATGGTCAAGAACAGCAATGGCAATGGTGGAAATGGACAGGACAGTTCAGATGGTAAGCGGAAAGATTTGGAAAGATGTATTTTAAAGTCAGAATGACAATACTTTATAGTCCCAGGCATACCCAAGACTCTACCCATACCATAAAGTAGTTTCCATGGCCGAAAAGTACATACCAACCGAAAATAACTGGTTCTGTCAGATGGGATGGTGCCGATGGGGATGGAAAGTCATAAAAATGGACAGAAAGTGTAAAACAACCTACCCACAGACTGACAGGACAGATGGGACATGGCAGATGGCAATAACAGGATGGTTCCAACTGTGATTTGAGACAGAAAGTGGTGGAAACGGTGCAGGAAAGCGGCAGACATTGTGGGAAGGTGACGGAATGAGTGTGGGAAGTGTCCACACACATCGAAAACCTGATGGAAAGTGCCATGAAGGCAGAATGGCATGGGATGTAAGGATTCAATCATAGGGAACTGTTATGAATCACCCTATGGCCCATTGCTTAGGCATAGCATCATGACCTTCTACTTATTTTGTTCGACGAGCACATGACCATGAGACTTAGCACATGACTAGTTCATGTGATGACTGGCTATGGAGGGATCCGAGCTGTCCGGTGTCAGGCATGCATGTGGTAGGGGCTAGACCCTTATCTGCCTCATGTATTTAATTACCGCACCACAAGGTGCTTATCTCTGATTGCCGTGCCTCGAGGCACTCTAGACTGCCTCATGTTAAGGCACACCTCTCACGATACATCATACAGTATGTACTTCTTTTTCTCACATTATGTCATAGATAAGGTAATGTGTCGTAGATACGCATGGACCAGTAGTCAATAGCTACAAACATGCTGTATGGTATATATACTTGAATGATACCACCCAAGGACCTTAGTTAAGTCCTTGTGGCTATCCCCCATAATCTTAGCTCCTATAAGCCTGACATTAGAGTAGCCTGAGCCAAGTCTAGTACTGGTTTTGGATTGTGCTACATTAGAACTTAACTTCCTTCTGCTCACCCTACTCTATCGTGCCCAGCAGAGCCTATCTGCTAAAACATAGCCGGACCCAAGGCTTATACAGGACCTTCATCTTCTTTGGGCACCCCCTTTCTTTTTAAGTAACCACTCCCTATATGGGAGGATAGACTTTTAGCAACTTAGTTGTGAAGTAGTCTGTAACCTCAACAGGTTTTAAAGGTTTAAATACTGTGGCACAACCCCCTTTCCTTCTATTGCCAAAAGGCATGTCCACATGAGGCACATTTTTACTAGTCTACTTGGTACTGATCACAGCTGGTGCAAGAGCGGTCTTGTGCCCACCAGTTGTTGATTTACAAACTGAGTCAGGAAGGCTATTGGCCTGATCGGAATATCGGTAGAGAGTGACTAGCCCTCCCAATTAGCTACAAAGGATGCTCAGATTTGCCCACTCCATCCGAACTCTTGACTGGGAAGCCAGTCAAATTCAGATACGAGTAAAAATCGAACTGGTAGATGAACCAGAATACGAATTTGATCCAAATGACCAAGTAATGGTCAAAGTCAAAGAAGAGGAGATAGACCTCGCTCTTCTCAAACCACTCCCACTCCCCGAGGCCCAGGCCTTCTTCCCTGCAGAGTGTCACTACAAATACATCCCCCCTGCAGTAAAGAAGCAGGCAAGATTTGATCTAGGACCCAACGGGGAACTAGTACAGCACTTCTACATGCCATGTGCCAAACCTTACAGTGCACCAAGAAGACTCCAGTGGGAGCAAACAAGGAAGTCACTTAGAGAAAAGCACAACAGGCCATACGATCCAAGGCCAAAGGTTCTGAGTAGGAAGTAGTTAGTACTACCAGAATAAAAACAAAATTTCTGAATCATCTGATTCAATCCCCCTGTCTCTGAGAAGAATGGACTACAGGCAACAAATTTTGGATCTGCAGGTCTTGTTGATGGGACTCCAGACTCAATTGGTGGCAGCTGAGGCCCGGGCTGCTGCTGTGGAAGCTAAAGCCAACATGGCTGAAGCAACAGCAAGAGGACCTCATACAGAGGTCAAAGTGATGAAAAAGGTGGACCTGATCCCAGATCCAGGGTCCTTCAATGGTGACTACTCCCATTTCGACAAGTGGTGGATAAAAATGCTGGTGTACCTGCAAATGAACCAGGAGACCTTCTCCTCAAAAAAGGAAGTTACCCTTGTGGTCCTGTCTCGGATTGGCTCAGGAAAGGAAGCAGACAAGAATGGTGCTGGAGAGTGGGCCCATTACCACATAGAGACAAAGCTCACCGATAACTCATGGTGGGCAATTAAGGACCTGGAGAGAGAACTCTCCCACCACTTCAGGTCTGCAACACAGCAAGGGAGAGCCTTGAGGGAATTACAGACCCTCAAACAAGGAACAAGGCAGACAGAGGCCTTCCTTACGCAATGGGAAACTCTGTACCGGTACGCTGGAATAGATGAGGTGATGGGTACCCACCTCTTAATCAAAAATGCCCGAGAGGAGATTGTGAGACACATCTCCCTCAATCTTCATGGGGATGACGCCCCCACCAACCTGACCAATTGGATCGGCCAAGTACGAAACATTGGAAATGCATTTGAACAATTTGAGCTCACCCAAAGCTCTAACAAATGATGGGGCAACAATGCAGCCACTGGACTGTCCACCCAGTGTGACCCAAATGCAATGGATATAGACACTGCCCGAAAGGGTAAGTGCTTCAATTGTGGGGGCGATCACTTCGTCAAGGATTGCAAGAAGGCTAAGACACCTTGTAGCGAATGCAAATTCCTTGGAGGAGGGCATCACAAGGATTGCTCAAAGAGAAGCAAACCTTGCAAGACTCACGCTGCTCAAAAGGAGGGTAGCGATGATAGCAACTCAGACCACAAGAGTCATAATGTCCAAGCTAGCTGCAAAGGGAAGGCTAGAGAAAATCTGAAAGCCATAAATGAAATGGGTTTCGAAGAGGTGAAAGCCTATTTCACGGATGTGTTAAATGCCAAGGCAAAGGAAGCCAAGGCAGAAAAAGCATAAGGCACATGACTATTCAGGGTGGTCATGCAGCTGAGGACTATTTTGGACATATAAAAATAGAAAAACCCAAAAACACATATTTTGATGTGCTACTATCTGAATCCGACTCAGTAACTTACTTTGACAATATTACTGAAGCCACAACTCAAGAAGAGCTTGAGCGCACCGGATGGGAATCTGGGCTTAATTTGGCAAAGAAAAACAAAAAAATATTTACAAAAGAAATCCCTGAAAGGATCGTCATCCACTCTGTGGCAAATACCGAAATACAACTAGGAGTACAAGTAGCGCCAGCCACCCAAAAGAAACGGATGACAAGTGAAGAAGCTCTCCTCGATAGCAGGGCCAATGGAATCTTTATCAATCGAGCATGGGCAGAAAAGAATGAAATTCCCATGACTAAATTGGAACAGCCAATCCTGGTGTTCAATGTAGACAGGACAAAGAATAGTGCTGGGAATATAACCCACACCACCTGAAACAACCCTTGAGCTCTTGTTCTTAGGCTATTCACTAAACCTCCTAGACCATGGGGGGACTGAGTTGGTGTGCTAAGCTCGAGGGGAAAAACCCAGGAGAACCAGACTAGGTTCCCTGGCTTGCATTCAGGCTTTATATACTATTCTACATGTTTGTACCTATTGTACTCTAATCTAGAGATTGTACATGAGGAGGGCAAAGGGGACACTGCCTGGCACAGCCTGGTAGTGGAATGGAAGCATCAGAATGAAGGGAAATGAGTAACAGGAGGAGAACATGAGGGGGTAGTTGAATATACAACAAAGATGTGAAATATGTTTAGTGAAGCATGGTGTGGTAGAATGGAAGGCATAGCCTCTAGGGGTCTAGAGTTCATGTGGAAGAACATGCATATCATGCATGTAGAATGGAGAGATCCCATCTAGAGATCTGGGGTGGTAATCTATACAAAGGTGTATAGTGGACATTAGGATAAGAGTGTACCAAAGTTGGTAGTAAAGTGTAGGATAGCAGTGACACTAGTCAAAGTGTGGCAACTTTGGTAGTGCAGAAGCATAGTCAAGTCTGACTGACATCTGATTGACACTGATCAAAGTGTACTCAAAGTGTAGTCAACTTTGGTAGTGAAAAAGTATCATCCTGTAACACCACCGCTCTGATCATAGATTACCAAGGGCATCAAGAGTATCTCGAAGCAGAAGTAACTGATCTAGGAAAAGTCAGTATTATCCTAGGGTATGCTTGGCTAAGGAAGCACAACCCTGAGATCAACTGGAAAACAGGGGAAGTCAAGTTGACCAAATGTCCCCAATCATGTTATCTTCTGTTGGATCGATCTGCCACCCTTTGGGCCCTCGATGAAGAGGAACTGACAAGCACTCCATATATGTACCATCACATAAAGAAAATGGAGGTTGTACCACCTAAAAAGATAGAAAAGACAGCCAAAGAGCTAGTACCCAAACAATATCACAAATTCATTGATTTGTTCACCAAGAAAGCGTCTGAGTGAATGCCAATAAGAAGGACTTGAGATCATGCCATAGATCTAAAAGAAGGGTTTATTCCCAGAAAGGCAAAAGTATACCCCATGTCCATAGATGAAAAGAAAGAAGTAAAGGCATTCATAAAGGAACAATTACGCAAAGGGTACATAAGACCTTCGAAGTCACCGCAGACATCACCTGTCTTCTTTGTTCCAAAAAAGGAAGGAACCAAGAGAATGGTGCAGGACTATCGATATTTAGATAGCTGGACTATACCAAACAGGTATCCACTGCCACTAATATTGCAGTTAATAGACCGACTCAAGGGAGCAAAGAAGTTCACAAAGATGGATTTGCGATGGGGGTATAACAACATAAGAATCAAGGAAGGAGACGAATGCAAGGCTGCCTTCACCACTGAAGAAGGAAGTTTTGAGCCAACTGTAATGTTCTTCAGACTAAACAACTCCCCTGCAATGTTCCAAGCAATGATGAACAATATTTTCTCCGATATGGAGTCCTTCATAATAATCTATATGGATGACATCCTCATATTTACAAAAACCAAAAACCAAAAAGAGCATGATGAGGCTGTCATTAAAGTATTGCAGTGGCTTCGGAACAATGGCTTATTTATCAAACCCGAGAAATGCTTCTTCTCGGTAGAACAAATTGAGATGCTAGGAATGGACGTATCCAGCAAAGGAATCAAGATGTCAGAATCCAAACTCAAAGGAGTGTTGGATTGGCCTGTTCCCACAACAGTAAAAGGAGTCAGAGGATTCCTGGGACTTGCCAACTTCTACTGACAATTCATCGACAAGTTCTCCCAATGGGCAAAGCCCTTAACCAAGCTGACAAGGAAAGACATAGCTTGGTGATGGGGAAAAGACAAACAAGAAGCTTTCAAGAAGATAAAAGAAGTTTTCATGACAGCACCAATACTTGCCTACCCAGATGAAGAAGCACAGTATTGGCTAGAATGTGATGCCTCTGCATATGCAACAGGGGCAGTATTATCTATCAAAAAGGAAGGAAAATGGCATCCGGTAGTGTTCAGCTCCCATAAAATGATCCCTGAACAAAGGAACTACCTGATAGCTGATAAGGAAATGTTAGCTATAATTTATGCCTTAGAAATCTGGCAGCACTATCTAGAAGGAGCACGTCATCAGTTCAAGATCTGGACCGATCATGCAAACTTACAATATTTTATGACCAGCCAAGACCTCAACTGATGGCAAGCACATTGGGCACAATGGTTATCTTGCTTTAACTACGTATTAGTGAGAAAACCAGGGACAAGCATGGGAAAAGCTGATGCTCCTTCGAGAAGGGAAGATCATGCTGTGGGAATCAAAGATGATAACAAAGGAGTAATTGTGATCCCTGAATCTTGCGTATGAAAAGCAACCAAGATAACCATGGTATCCTCGGAGGAGGAAGAAATACTCACACACATCCAAGATGCAACAAATCTGTTGAAAGAAATGGAAAGTATAGGAGACCTAAAGGCAGGGCTTCTCTACCACGAAGGAAAGATCTTTGTGCCCAATGGGAATATCCAACAAGAGATCATAACTCTATATCATGACTCTACCATGGCAGGACATGGAGGAGCTGAGAAAACAAAGGAGTTGATCTCCCGATATTATACCTGGAAGGGAATGACTGACCAGATAAAAAATTACTGTTCCCGATGTGAAAGATGCAATCGGATGAAACCAATGAACCAGGCTGTGCCTGGGAAGTTGCAACCACTCCCCATGCCAAGAGCACTGTGGACAGAGATCTCTGCTGATTTCATAACGGACTTACCCAAATCGGACAGATATGATTTGATCTTGGTAGTCATTGATTGATTCTCTAAGGAAGCTTGCTTTATCCCCACCAATAAGACTATAACAAGTAAGGGGACAGCAAAGCTATACCGAGATCATGTATGGAAGCATCATGGACTTCCAGACTCTATTGTATCAGACCGAGGGCCACAATTTGCCTCACAAGTGATGGCCAATCTAGCAGCCTCGCTCCACATTCACCTTAAATTGAGTACTGCCTTTCATCCACAAACAGACAGGCAGACGGAGCATGTTAACAGGGAACTCCAGCAGTACCTGCAGCTTTACTGCACTGAAAAGCAGCATGAATGGGCTGAATGCTTGAGCCTCGCCCAATTTACATATAACAATCGGCAATCTTCTTCTATGAAGAAAGCCCCATTCCAAATCACAAGGTCCTACAAACCAAGGATGGGAATAGAGCCGATTGATGCTAAGGCACCTGCTGTGCAGGATTTCCTAATGGGGATGAGACTGACCCTGGATCAGGTCAGGGAAAACCCAGAAAATAGATGAAAAACCATGAAAGTGCAAGCTGATAAGAAGAGATCAGATGCACCAGAATACAAAATAGGTGATCTTGTGTGGCTGAGCACCAAGAATCTTAATCTCTGAGAGACAAGGATTAGCTGAAAACTAACTGAGTGATGGCTTGGACCTTATAAGGTGATAGAGGCACCTAATGACCGGAATGTCGTAAAACTACTACATATTACCTAAAGGGATGCAGATCTATCTGATCATCAACGTGTCCTGAATAAAACCCTATAAAAACCACCTTGATGGCCAGCTGACATACAAGCCTGGGGCTGTGAAGGTTATGGAAGATGGAAACCAGGAATATGAGGTTGAGTATGTAATTGCCTCATGCATGAAGGGTTGACGTTTGGAGTACCTGGTCCACTGGTCTGGATATGGGGAAGAAGATCAAACATGGGAACCTGCGGACCACCTTACATCAGCAAAAGATGCAGTAACTCACTTCCATCGGATAAACCCTAACACTCCATGGAAGCTTAACTTTATTGACGTTGATTGTTTCCACAGCCTTTTTAGGCCTTACGATGTATTTACCATCTGTGATCCTATTTGGAATCATCTGGAATCTGATTCTTAGATGGGGGGTAATGTTATGAATTGCCCTACAGCCCATCGCTTAGGCATAGCATCACGACCTTCTACTTATTTTGTTTGACAAGCATGTGACCGTGAGACTTAGCACATGACTAGTTCATGTGACGACCAGCTATGGAGGGATCCGAGCTGTCTGGTGTCAGGCATGCATGTGATAGGGGCTAGACCCTTATCTGCCTCATGTATTTAATTACCACACCACAAGGTGCTTATCTCTGATCGCCATGCCTCAAGGCACTCTAGACCACCTCATGTTGAGGCACATCTCTCATGATACATCATATGTACTTCTTTTTCTCACATTATGTCACAGATAAGGTAATGTGTCGTAGATACGCACGGACCAGTAGTCAATAGCTACAAACATGCTGTATGGTATATATACTTGAATGATACTGCCCAAGGACCTTAGTTAAGTCCTTGTGGCTATCCCCCATAATCTTAGCTCCTATAAACCTGGCGTTAGAGTAGCCTGAGCCAAGTCTAGTACTGGTTTTGGGTTGTGCTACATTGGACAACATCATTGGAAGTCTCGCAGGTGGGCAAGGGCTGGAACTAGAACATCAGTAATTTAGGACATATCTAATTTCATCTAATTTTGTCTAATTGATCTAATTTTGGATGCCAAGCATAATTAGCACAATTATCCAGTGAGACAGATTATTCAACTTGCTATCAAGCTCTGAGTACCCATTTTTCCCTCACCTACATCAGTAATTTAGGGCAGATCTAATTTCGTCTAATTTACTGCTAATTCAGTCTTATTAATCTTATGGCAGACCATGAGACCAGTGAGATCCCTGAGACGAATGAGACAATTAGCCACAACCACAGCACAATGACAACAACAGTCCCATGTGCCCACAATGAATAATACAATCTCACAATGGTGGCAGCAGTGCTGGGACCAACCACACACAACAACAGCAGTGTCTGTGGGGAGAGCAGGCCATCACAGCACAACAACCATGCCTGCCAATCTTGCTCAATTTGATGCCAGAGGTGCAATGGCAACCACAAAAACTATTAGTGTACAGAATGTACCAAAATTGTAGTTCAATAAGCTTGATGAGCTGTGTAGAATGAAGGTTTACTGAGGTTTGCTGGGTGACTAATTTGTCTTAGCGGATAATTCTGCTTATCATGCTTGGCATCCAAAATGAGATCAATTAGACGAAATTAGACGAAATTAGATACACCCTAAATTACTGATGTGTTGCCCACTTCATATCAGAACAGTTCCATCTCAATTTGCCTGACTACCAACACTGTTTCTATGTGCCAAAGCCCTCAACACAACCTATGCAACTGAGTGATCCCTGCAGGTTAGGTAGTGTGTGATGTGCCAAAACCATCCATGCAGTGTGATCATGGCATCACAGCTCCACTTGCCATGAACCAATTAGATACTTTGAACAAATTAGCTAGACCTGAGTCACTTTAGACATCCCCAGAATGGTTGCTAACTGTCTTATTTGTCTCAGGGATCTCACCAGTCTCATGGTCTGCCATAAGATTGATAAGATTGAATTAGCAGCAAATTAGATGATTTAGATCCATCCTAAATTACTGATGAAGGTGGCCCACTTGCCCCTGCCCCCCACAACTCATTATCCGAAGCAAGGATTGGACCCTTGCTGGAGGGGGGGATGTAGCAGTCAAGCTGCAGGCTGCCGAGAGAATACTTCTCGTGCCAATATACCCAACCGAATCCTGACCACACTCGATCATTGCCACCTCGCTCATTGATTGATCGTTTCCACCTTATGACCACTTCCTGATGCCCATCCCTGTCACCACTGTACATGCCTGGTTTCTGAAGGATTCTGAATCGTATATAAAGGATTGTGTTAATCAGATGTACAGTAGTCACTTTCAAACAAAGGACAATACCCTGTCTGATTGTGATTCTGTGTGATCTCTCGCCCGTTCCGACTGGCAGCGGTTACAGAGTCCAAGTGGGCAGCCATGCTGATCATACCTTGTCTTCGGTCAACGTCAACTCCATCACTGCATGCGCGAGATCCTCGAAAAAATTGCCCATCTCGCTATGTTCAAGCATGGGAGGTCTGAGACGACCACACCACAACACTGTTGTTGTTTTACCACCACACCCTGACAGATGTATTGATACAGTTGGACAACAGTAGACAACCTTGTATCAAAACAGTGTGATGCTCCCCAGTCCACAAAATGTATCAATACAGCTGCACCAGAAGCAGTCCGCTTTAGTACAGATTACATAAATATTTAGAAGCGACCAAAAGCAGCCACTACTCCACTGGCACATCCATTTTGGGAAATCTCTGCAATCATTTGTTATTACTACTTAGCTCGAGAAATTTACATGGCGGTGCTAGGGCCCTCGGGCGGAGTAAAGTGCGCACGTAATCACGTGATTGCGTGACCGCTGACTCAGCCGACCTCCTGCCGAGGTAGCAGTAGCAGTAGCAGTAGCAGTAGTGCACGAGTGCCGAGGCCACAGGCTGACCTGCCCCGACCCGAAAAATAAAGTGAGGCCAAAAGGGCCGCTACAATGCACTGAGGACGGTTAATCGCGCGGCTCTGTGGCAGCTGGCTGCTGGCGGTGAGGCAGCGATGCACAAGGCCCGGACCGCCCAGACCGCTTCCGATGGCCGAAAAAATTTACAAGATTTACAAAGATTTACTGTAAATTTTTCGTCGCTTGTCACTTAGCTCACTTTACCGGGCCATTCACGCACTTTACAGCACTTTACAACTCGCTTAACCGCCCGGCCGGGGTTCCTCCCCAGGCGACGTGTGCATGCGCGGGATTCTCCGACTTGCAGCACCGCCACTAAATTTACCGGATTTACAGCACTGCCACGTAAATTTTTCGGATTATAGATACTTTTCTTCAATCACAGCAGCTCTCCCTTGCCATCCCCTTAGCTATTTACATGTATAGATGTGATAAGAACCACAATAAAGTGTTTTCACCATCAGGAAGTGAGTGTAAAGTGCTTCCTGGTGGTACCATAAAAGATAGGGGTGGAAATCAAAATCAATTTCGCTTTCTTGATACTTTGAATATATGTACTGCTGGAGTACATCCACATGCACCCTTGAGATGTGTCTAGAACATAACAGCAGCTCAGGGAGCCAAGGTAAAAGCCTGGCAAGATACAATATATTTCTCTCCAGAGCCTGTGGGTAGTGTGATGCTTCTAAAACTTTTTGTACTAAATACAATGCTCCAGAAGTATGAAGGGCTCTTGATGTATTCATTCCCTTGTACTCTAGCTGGTTTTCCACTTCCAAGCACAGCTCAGAGCCTTTCCAGCATGCTTTTTTGATGTTTTTATCAATAGGGGTCTACAAAATAATACATTGGATATATTGTCAGGGCAGCTATCCAGACCTCTTGTATGCATAATAATCTATCCCTGAATAGACTTTGGGCATACCCTATTGAGAATTACAGGT